>PVJX010043272.1:0-13365 GCA_004027295.1 Dolichotis patagonum
ACTCATGAGAAGCAGTGATCTTGTCCTAGATACTCAAAGTACAGACAGCTTCACTCCCAACAGTGATAAGTACATTATTTGTATGTTTCACCTAAATTTACCGAATATTTTCTATATAGGTGGATTATACTACTTAGACAATGAGGAACCATACGTTTATATGGCTAAGATCTATAGGACCCTATTCAAACCATTAATATCAGACAGTGGTTAATAAAGAGTGCTATACGGCTGTGAGTGTGGCCAACTTTTAGCGACCTGAAGGAGAGAGACCCTGGTGCGTCGGGACCTGCACTGTGCAGTTGACTCGGGGTGCCGGGAGAACAAGGAGCTCCACCCCTCTCTGGGGGCAGCTGTGAGTGTGGCCAACTTTCAGCGGCCTGAAAGAGAGACCCTGGTGTGTCAGGACCTGCGCTGTGCGGTTGACTCGGGGTGCCGGGAAACAAGGAGTTCCACCCCTCTCTGGGGGGGCAGCTGAGAGTGTGGCCAACTTTCGGAGGCCTGAAGGAGAGAGACCCTGGTGCGTTGGGACCTGCAACATGCAGTTGACTTGGGGTGCCGGGAGAACAAAGAATTCCTCCCCTCTCTGGGGGGCATGCTGAGAATCAGACATCACATGTCGTCCTGTCCCATGTCCCCCCTCCCCTTAGCAAATGGGAGCCAGTGAACTACACATCTTGTGAAAAAATTGGCTATGGTATTTAGTATGAGTTCCCCATATGCAAAGATATGAACAACCATTTGGAAGAAAACAAGAGACAATATGACAGATAGTGAAGATCTTTGGTTGTATAGCTTTGAAATTTATGCTTTCTTAAGTCCCGTTCTGTTCTGTTTTGTTGTGTTTAATTTTACCCCCTTAAAATAAAATTTTTTTAAAAAGCATATATATTTCATATATATATTATATATATTATATATATTATATATTATATATATTATATATATTATATATATATTATATATATTATATATATTATATATATTATATATATTATATATATTATAAATATTATATATATTATATATATTTTTTATATGGCAATTTCTTAGTGCTTTTGTTTTTATTTTGTTGTTCTTGTGGGGGGTTTTTTTGCCTTTGGAATTCTGTATTGTTGCTACCCTTTTTCTGTTGTTTGGTTGTTTTCTTTTTTGTTTTTTCTCTTTATATAAAATATATATAATATATATAATATAATATATATATTATATTATATATAATATATAATATAATGTATAATGTATAATATATATAATATATATATATATATATATAAGAGGGGAAAAGAAAGTACTCTAAAGGATATAACTGTATGTATGTTTAAGTGTGTAAGATAGATGACCACATTACTGTTTTTGTTAGATTGTTGAGCAGAAGTGTTAATAGTCTCACTGTTTGAATGTCTACTTTGTGTGCTTTAATTTTGTAACTTGAACAATTATTTCCGATGATGACAGTATGTAACTTATCAAATGGCGATTTCTTAGTGCTTTTGTTTTTGTTTTGTTGTTGTTCTTGTGGGGGGTTTTTTTGCCTTTGGAATTCTGTATTGTTGCTGCCCTTTTTCTGTTGTTTGGTTGTTTTCTTTTTTGTTTTTTCTCTTTAAATAAAATTTTTTAAAAAAAGAGTGCTATAACATGGAAAGATGAATATCACATGGTAATTTTTAAAAACAAAATTAAATTCTGAAACCATTTGTGTAATATGTTGCACAAATTACAATATATAGTAAATATATGAAGCCATGTGTGTGTATAAGTATAAATGACACAGAATTTTATTAAGAGAAAATTTATAAAGTGGAGCAAAGGACAAAGAAGGCCCCATAGACATATCCATTACTTTTTTAGAACAGCATTTCTATGCTTCTCTAATAACAGTTAAATCTGCAGAGATGCTAGCATCAAGAACTTTAACTTATTTATTCCACCAGTTGTACAGTCAGAACTCCAGAAATGACTCTGATAAGCTCTACCTGCAGCACAAACCCCTAATGTCACTATGTCACTTTGTCAAAAGATGCCCTGATTCATCAGCTTGGATCGCAAGCTGAGCACTGGACCCAAGACATCTAAATCTGTGATGACCAGAATGGTGCAAATTGCATTATTTGAGTGAGGACAATATAATTCTGCAAGAGAGCAGAGGGAAAAGGTGACAAGTGAGATGCCTTACATTTTTTTCTGTACCTTTTGTTGAAACGTATGTACTTTACTAAAAAAAAAAATTTATAGATAGATAGGTAGTTAGATGTACCAGATATCCACTCTCATATGCTTTTTCAATTAATATGAAATAAAGATTTATTTTCTATTGATATTAAATGTTCTTCAGAAGACATACATATATTTCATTTTATCAATGAACCATATTTTAGTTACCACTTCTCTATTGTTAGGCATGTTATTTATCCTCAGTTTCTACTACATTAAAAAGCTCTGTTTTGCATAGTTTCTAGAGGTCTTCTTGGCTCAACTCACCATTCAAATTCAAAAAAAATTTTATACCATTCTATTCCAGGATACAGGAAGGGAATACGGCTTCCTAGAAGAGTAGTAATCACCTTTTTTTTTCTGTAAGAGTCCTTAGAGTAGTCTAAAGCAGCTCATGTGCAAGGAAATGAGATTTACATTGATAAGTGCAGGAATTGTTCTGGATCAGAAGCTTTATTTCCTGAAAGAAGCCAGTAGCTCTTCCAGCAATTCTATAAGGACAGATTTCAGGATCCTTACAAAAAACCATGTCCAGTTACAAGAGCACCACTTGTAGGGAAGTTCAAAGCTACAATTCTTAGTTATTAATCGTTCTCCTAGCTTAGCTACCACTCACCAATCCATAGGCAATTTTAATAGAAGTCATGAACATAGTTGTGAACATAGTTGACATACTCCCTCATTAGATTACTAGGCAATTGAAGGTTAAAATCCTTAGGCAGAGATAAAGAGAGAGCTTATTAACCCTTTACCCCAAAACATTTTTAGAAATAAATCATTGTCCTGGTTTGTATTTATTTAATTAAAATAAATCACAAAAGCTCAGATTACTGAGTCAAAGCAAACAAGTATTTTAGAAACTCTTGATACATACAGTTAAACTTGTTTTGCAGAAAAGTATACCAAATTAAAATGATTGGCAGTACACTTATAACAGGCCCCACCTGACTTTTCAGCATCATTTCTGTCACTCTCTACTGAAACACTTTCCCTCCAATGCCATTAGACTCTTTACCATTCCACTCATTTCATTTACTTTATCATTTCTTGTTTACCTGTATCTTCCAACTAGAATGTTCTTTTATTTCCTACCTAGTACCATCCAATTGATTACCTAAGTACACTTAAAAAATGTTTTCTCATCTTGAAATCATCTCCAATCATAGTTTGCCCTCAACACTTTGAAACCAAACTCTACACTCACTTGACTCGTGCCCATTGCTTTTCTTCTGATAGCTAGGTGCTTTTCAGGTTGTATTCTTACAACCTGAATAGGAGTCTGAATAGGAGTCTGTCTTTCATACTGGTACATAGACTTTCTATGGATAGACTATGTTTGTGATTCTCCAGCTCACAGCACTTTTAATAGTTTGTGAGGCAGGCATTATTAAAAGTACCTAGAGCCAACATCTAGTACTGTACCTGAATATAACAGAACACCAGTAAATACTGATTGGATGGCTGAGTAAATGTGGAAACATAACCAAATAAGAAAAAGTTCCTGTTCTTATGAACTATAAACTTCAAAGAAGAAAGACAACAAATCAACAAATAAAACCATTAGATGTACTAAATACAGTGAAGATGATTAAAAAGAAGATGATGTTAAAGTGAGGAAGATGTTGGGTGGCTACTTCAGTTTGGGTACTCAAGGGAGGTTTCGCTGTGGAAGTGACAAGCTGCATGCAACCTGTAAACAGCTGAAATTGGGCATGCAGATATTTAGAGGACATTCAGGGTAAAACTAATGCAAAGACCTTGATGGAAAGTGTCTCTTACATGAGATGGAGAGGTCTAATGTCAGCCTCTTTAGATAGCAAACAGTAGGTGCAGTTTTTTTTATTCCCTCACCACTCACTGAAGACCAGGAAAAAAAAAATAATGCTCAGAGTTCGGCCCAAATAAAGATGATTTTCAAAAGCATTTATTAACTGGAACAACATGAATATTTCTGACTCATAACTCATTTCAGCCATTGCCTTCCTCTTGTGCCCCCATCCTGCCAATCATCCCACTCCCTGTCTCTTTATCTGCTCTGGACCTGGAATACAGCAAGCTTTCAAGTCACCAGTCTCATCAGTTCCATCCTGTTGTTCTTTTCCAACTCCCAATCAGAAGAAATAATATTCCCTTTCTATTTTTATCTCGTGGAATGTAAGGTAGATCATATTTTCAGTGGAACTGAGATTTTGGAACTCCTGTCAGCAGGTCAGGAGATTATTTGGAAAAGCTATAGTACAAGGCAAAGCTCTCCAAACTTGAGTACATATGAACATCCCCTGAAGATCTTGTTAAATTACAGATTTTGATTCAGCAGGCCTTAACGTGGGCCTGAGAATCTTTCTAATAAGCTTCCAGACAATGGTCATGCTACTGGCCCATGGTTACCACTTACAGCAGAAGAACATAGAATATGGTTCTAAGTCTTGGCTGCCCATTAGAATCACCATGAAGCTTTAAAATCTCCTGACACCCAGGTTTCACCCCCAGCCAGCTAAATCTGAATCATTTTAGTGTTGGGTTTTGGAAAGGAGTATTTTTAATTTTCCCCTGGGTTGTTCCATTATTTGAGAAGCACTAGTTTAGGGCAAAAGGTGGGTAAATTGTATCACCTAGTTTCTTAGTTCGTAGGCTGGATTCTACTCATTGATGTGGTACCAGGTGTTCTTTTAGAAAACAAACCAGCTAGGAAGAATAAACCCTGCTCTGTTGAAGTCCTAAAAATGTCTAAAGATAGTTAGAAGATTTTAATTTTTTCCTGGTTTTGTTTTCATTGAGTGTGTTTGTGCTCTCAGAGCAGGTGGGAGTAGTTTCTTGCCCTGAGGCTGTCCAAATTTAAAACTCCTGTTGTTGATACTGGCTTCTTGTGAAAGCACTTTTTCCAAAACCTTTGGGCAAACTGAGGTATAAGAAAGAAAGTAGGGACCAGCTCACTGGCCTTTTTTTTTACCACTCAATAGAATAAAATAATGAAATCTAAAGTTTTGGTTAAATACAGTCATGTCAAGCTAGTATTCTTTCCAAACTGATGAAAATATATATATATATATACCCTACAGAGTCCTACTGTAATTAACTCTCAGTCAGCATTTCCTTATAAATCTAAGTTTAAAAAGGTTTGTTTCTCAGCTGTAAAATGCTCTAGGCTATGGCTTGGCCATAAGACAATTCAGCTGGAAAGAGGTTTTAAATATAAAAGAAGTTTTTTTTCATTCAGCAAGTGAAGTGTGGTTTCAAAAGGAATGAAGTATCCACTCTCCTCAGACATTCTCTGCATCTCTCTATTTTATCCCAAGTGGTCTTCATTTCTAACAATTAGAATCTATTTGTTCACATATTTTCTATCCAAATGTTTAAATTAACAAATGTTTGGGAGACTCTTTAAGTTAATGAAAATCATTTTGGGTCACAACTCAACAAAAAGAGAGAAAAACGTTCTCTGCCATTTTTCATGTACAGAAGTAGGGTGGAGCAAGATTTTCTTCTTTGAAGATGTTGAGTCTGTTGCTCATTGTTACAAAAGAAAAATGCTGAATTGAACAACTAGCCTATTCATTTCTTCTGTATTTTCACTGAAAATTTCCAAGGAATTTCCAAAATGTCCAGCATGTAAGTGAATAGTTTAGGAACTCCTGAGCCATACAACAGTGTCAATATTAAAATAAATGTCAGTTAATTTCATGAGAAAAATCTTGATTTCTGCCTATATGCCTTGTTTCTGAGAGAACATTCTCCCCATGTTCAGAAAAAGACAGTTGGCCTTTCCTAGTGTATCCCATTCTTCGAGTGGAAGTATTGTGTAAGACAATCTTAGATTTCTCATAAAATATCACCTAATGTCTCTTTTTGGCATCCCATCTTTCCCCCTCCTTTCCCTCCTTTTTCCCCCTCTCTTTTTATGTGTCATTTACCTTCTATTTTTTTATTTTCCTTTGACAGTGGATATAAGTGTACACTTCTTTTCCTGATGACTGATTGTGGCATAATAAAGCACAGTTAGACACTGGTGCCTTGGAGAAGCTCTGCCCCATGACTTGGTCAGTAGTGATCACCCTGAGCCCTAGCATTTTTTTTATGTCCCCACAAACCTTACACAAATATGACTGAAGCAAATTATCACTTATAATATATGTGGCAATTATTAAATGTATTATTTCTTTTAAAAGAGAAAATAATATTCTAGGTCTCTTCTGATTCCAAATAAACTTTGGGATTGTTTTCTTTAATTTTGTGAGGTATGCTAATGGTACTTTAATTGGGATTATATTAAATCTGTATAACAACCAAATTTAAAGACTCAATCCAAAAATGGGAACCTGAGAGAATACACACTTCTCAGGTGAAGAAGTAGATATGGCATATAAATATATGAAAAAGTGTTCAACATCACTAGTCATACAAGAGGTACAAATTAAAACAATGCTGAATTTCCAGTTCACTCCAGAAAGAATGAGTATTATCAAAAAATCAACCAATAACAGATGGTGGCAGCGATGTGGGAAAAAAGGAATACACATCCACTGTGGTGCAATAACTATGGAAACTACTCAGGAGGTTCCACAAAAACCCAGGACTAAAGGTCCCATTTGACCCAGGTATTCACCTCATTGGTATCTTTCCAAAAGAATTAAAAGCATCACACCACAGTGGTGTATGAACACCCAGGTTTATAGCAGCACAGTTTATAATAGATAAATGTTGAGAACATCCCAAATGTCAACTGATGAATGGATAAAAATTATATACTTTTTGTTATACAATCAAGTACTATTCTGCCAAAAAGAAGGATAAACTTGAGACACTTATAACTAGATGGATGTACCTTGAGACCATACTTTTAAGTGAAATAAATTGGACAAATGTGTAAATATAGATTCTCTGCAGTATGAGAAACTGAAAATGTAAATAAGAACCAACATGTATAATAGATATTGTGAAATAGGAAGAAATTGTTCAAAAAGAGAAGGGAACTAGGGAGAGGAAGGGGGAAGAAAAGAAGGAAAAATAAAAATTGAGAAAAGAAGAAGAAAATGGAAATAAAGCTTTGTAAATAAGGACGAGAAGAGGGATTGGTAGAAGGTGAGGGGAACAGGAAAAAAGGGAATCAAGATATATTCTGTATAGATACAAATTCCCTATGATGACTCTGATCATTATGTATATTTAAATGGTACCAATAAACAATAATAACCTTTTTTAAAAGGGAAAATAATAATTATATAAAAACAATGATATAAAATTTGTGTAATCAACTACCAATAGAAAAAAAAAGTAAAAGCAGGCATTAACTTTAAAACATACTTTATTCCCCATGTCAGTGATACTGAGGCAGCAGATTAGGGCATGGCAAAGTGGTTATGATCTATCAATAACAAAGATCCAGGAAATACACCGAAAAACAGTTCTTAAAGCCCTGCAACTGCAAACAGAAAGTGCTATCTTTAGTTACTATCATGAGAACTCAAACAGATTTTTTTGGTTTTATTTTTGTTAAGCAGATTTTTGTTAGGATGACCCATACCTGACATCAGCCTGACAAGCAGGAGATAGAAAACATGACCACCATTGAGCTCTTGATCATTATTGTTCTGTCTTTCACAGTGGTTCACTCTCGCCCCATATTTCTTTTCATAAGTTTTAATTGGCCTACACTAACAGAGCATGTTCTTTTTCTACCCATAATAAATGTAAGACCTCACTACCTTTAGTACTTGTCTTGACCAATTCTTTGTTCCTGGCAGAAAGAAACTAGAAAACACATCAAGGAGACCCCGGAACCCCAGAACCTGATAGCAATACTCAGGGATACTAGTTATTCTGGCTATTATCAATTCAACTGACTATTATCAATTCAATTCAATTCACTCTTTCTTCTAAAACAATTATTTTCCCATATTTTAGTTTAGCTATCATCTCTAGAGAATGATACTTGATAACCAGTGCGTGTACACGCACATACACACACACACTTTGATCATGTGCTGTCCCCTCTTCCTTCCCTTGTTATTCTTTGTACTGCTGCTATACAATCCATATAACCCAAACACAGCTCCTCAGAACTTTCCATCTTTCTCTTTTCTGCGAAATAGGCGGTATGCATTTTGGGTTCAGAATCAATGTGTATTATTAACTGTTGAAACCCTAGTGCTAGGACACTGCACCATCCTCAATAATATTGTAGTGTATAGATAACGACAGTATGAATGAATCAGTACAACAGAAATGTAGAGATTTGTGCCTAAATAACTCTTGAATTTATTTGACAGTATTCTGTAGTGCCTTCTAGTTTTTAACTAAGTATTTGCATGGAAAATAGTCTGATTTAAATGAGTCTCCTTGCCTTGTAGCAGCAGTAACAGGAGCAATAATAGCAGCTAACATTTATTGAGTGTTCAGTTGTCAGGCACTATTTCAAGTGCCCTACCTTTAGTCTCTGTCTCATCTAACCTTCACAACACCTACTCAGTGGACATGGCTATTGTCCATATTTTACAGATAAAGAAACCTCTGGTATCTCAAGTCACCACAGTCAGTGGTTCAAAGCCAGCCACTCTAATGTGAACCACTTTAGGCACCAAGCTATAGGGATCAGAGAAACAGGCCCTCTGTGGCTCTTCCATGGGTGTGTAATGGCAGACTGATCTCACATTAGGGGATCACCAGTCTTCTGCATTTAGTTTGGCAGCCACCATAATCCTTGTGAAGCCCGTTTTATCTTAGGTCCATTTCCTTGTAGTGTGCATGTGTTTTTCTTTTGGTTCTTTTAATGTTTTATGATGTGGGGAGCTTGGAGAGGCAGCTGTACTGTTAATGTAAGCCATTACCGCAGAGATTTCTACTCTTTTTTAGAACCTCATAATTTGTTTAAAAGTTCTGGTTTGAATTTTCCTCACATCGCATTGATGACAGCTTTAGCAGTATATGCACACATTATCAGCTGTCTCTAGGGTACTGATAGAGATATAAAGATATCTGTAATTGTCTAAGATCGTTTGGCGCTTTATGTAGTACAACTTGCTTGTGTAGGTACACGGTGCTTCCAAGTGATTTTCTGGCCCTAGTGGGCTATAAAATCATTTGATGCTTTTATAACTTTAAGGACAACAAAATATTATCTCTGAATCATTTGCTTTTGTGAACTCACAGTCTTAAGGTTGTCTTTGAGCCCTGGGAAGGGGAAAATGATAAACAGGGATTCCTTTGTTAAACTGAAGAAAAAGGAATGCTTTTCTTGTCACTTCTTTCCCTTGTTGATGGTGTCAACTTGTAGTCTTATAAGCTGTCTGTTGAGCTCTTTCTCATTTTGAAGCATGCATATTAGCAAGTTTTACAAATAAACAGTAACGGCTAATATTCACAACTGCTCTGGTCCAAGTATTTCTTCAACTGATAGCTCTATCTGAAAGTTAACTTGAGGCATTTATAGGAAAATGGATGCACTATGTAAGCATAATGTTAAGTGAAGTAACTCAAACACACAAGCTTGAACATTGCATGGTTTCCCTTATATGAAAATTTTAATATACAAAGTATGAGATAAAGACAGATAATAGGAAAAAAGTAAAAGTGCATTCTGAATATGTTTCTATGGTCAGTTTCTGGTTTCATTTCAATGTAGTGTGAGAACTCTTTTGTAATATCCATTTCTTTGGCTATGTTGAGATCTTTGTTGTTTCTATAAAGATACTTTGAATAAAAGAAATCCAGGACAGGGAAATCTGTGAAGATAGAGAGTTGCTCAGTGGTTACCTAGATTGGCGGGGAGGGCATGGGGTTGAGCTGGGTGAGGACAGCTAGTGGATAGAGTGTTTTGCTTTGGGATGAACACAAATGATCTGAATTTGCTTGTGGTCATGGTTGTACAACCCTGTCAATATGATAAAACCTACTGAATTATATACTTTAAGTTTGTAAATTGTATAGCATGCAAATTTTAATTCAATAAAGCTGTTATTTAAAGCAAAAAAGAATAAGCTAGACTCCTGGTCTTTAAAAGTCCAGTTCAGCACTCTTCTCTTCGACATCCTCAAAGTTTGAGATAATAGCCAATGGTAGACTTTGAAAGAAAGTTAAAGAAAAAATATTTTGAAAGCTCAAAATCCTCATAGAATTAAGTTAAGGAAACACACACACACACACACACACAGAGTTTTCTAAAATCTAGCATAAAGAAATATAAAGACTATATTTTATTTTCTAGCCAAATACTAGGCCAACCTACTGTTAAGGTTTTAAAAAATGTGTATTATGTATTATATTTTATAGAGAATGACTACATAGAGAAACTTTAAAAGGAGTATTAATCTCCCAACTTCCTAAGATATTTTTTCTCAGTGCAGTTAATGATTTAGTATTATGTAGAACTGAGTTATAGTTCTTATGGTCCTAATTCATGTTCCCACCCCCCAACAAAAAATTTAGTCTAGTAGTTTACTAGGGCTACTGTTAACAAAGAATCACTGACTGGCTTAAAAGGAATTTATTCACAGCTCTGGAGACTACAAATTCAGCATCCAGTATCAGCAGAGTTGGTTCCTTTTGAGAGTTGTGAGGAAGCATCTGTTTACAGGCACCCCTAGCTTGTGGTGGTTTGAAGGCAAGTTTTGATACTCTCTGGCTTGTGAAAGCATCACTCTAGTCTCTGCATCCATCTTCACATAACTTTCTTGCTGCATGTCTATTATCTACTTTTCTTTTCCCATACTCGGGTTTGAACTCAGGCCTCATACATGCTAAACAAGTGCTGAAACACTGAGCTATATTTCCATCCTCCATCACATATGTCCAGATGTCCCCTTTTTTATAAGGACACCACTCATTTTGGATTAGTAGCCTGTCTTACTCTTGATGACTCATCTTAACTAATTATCTCTCTAACAATCCTATATCCAAATAAAGTTTCATTGTGAGGTACTAGAGCCTAAGACTTCAGTATATAAATTCAACTTATAATGCAGTCTACTTAAGAAAAGAGTAATTCTTTTTTTAGCTACATCATAAAGGAAAAATCTAAATATAGGCAATATGGTTTCCCATTCATCTAGAAAACAAAATGCAGTATCAAATATTTACCATTTATTAATCATTCAGTACTATTAAATTCATCATATGCTGCTAAATAAAACACCTATAATTCAAGACCACACTACTTGGAGATTAAGAAGTAAAGAACTGTCTCATCACCTTGAGATACCAACTTGATTTTTAGAGTCTGTCTTCTTGTCTTATTTTTTTTGTCTTAGACACATATTTTCATTTATGCAGTGAATTGTTGGTAAGTTTTTTATCCACAACTTCCAATTCCAGTTTATTTAAAAGATTATTTAAAAGGTAGCATTTTCTCCTTCAGGCAGTTTATCTTTCTGTGCCTCTGCAGTATTAAAAATGTGGGCCTCCACTGTAATACAGTATTTTGCTTTCATTAAAATATTTTTTTGTTTTTCTACTTAACTCCTCCATGAGACTGTGATTAACTGGAGAATAAGTGTTGTCTATCTTATTTATAAGACAGTATGCTATTTTCTCAATACCCTGCATAGTGTCTGGCATAGAATGCTCTGAATAGTTTAAACAGACAGTAAAATTTCATTAAAGATGGATGGATTTAGCATAGAAGAATTCATAGAGGCAAACTATTTTAGAACTGAAAGACGTCTCACACCAAATTTTATCTCTCATAGTTTATGTATCTAGTATTTTGGCAATAACTTATCAATATAAACAAATATAATGTGATAAATAATTAATACAAATTAGTACTCATCAAGCAGACATTTTCAAAGATAAGAGAAACACCAATACTTGTACAACAATGATTATTTGACAGATTATCAAAATATAAAATATATGGTCCTTTGAATTCCTGTGAAACATTTTAAATAAACTGTAAGCATTGTAATTAGACAAAATCCTTCAAATTTTTAATTTTTAAAACTTTGGGAAATCTGTATCATAATGATACAGGCAACTTCAACAATAAATTTATCTTTCTTTGGGCTTTATGAAATATTAAACTATAGTTAAAGTCATTTCTGGCTCCAAAATTATATTATTTAAATATGTATCTTACAATTATATATTGAGTACTTGATATATTCCAAACATCTTAGAAGATACTAGAATCATGATACAAGTGTCTAAAAATGTAAGACACCTTTTTTTTATTTTAAAGAGAATAAAACAAAAAAGGGCAGAACAAAGCAGATCAGAACAGAACAACGTAAGCAACACAGCACTTTACAATAAGACAACTCGACATTAACAGTAGCTATCAAACTATATCTTTCTCTGCTATAGTTGAGCATAGTTTCAAATACAATAATATCAAACATAATAAAATAGTATAAAACCATTTGAAAGAATGAAAGAATTACAGGGCATTCTGAACTGAATAACAGAGAATGATCAATGGCTACAATATATCTCATTTTAAATAAAAATTTTGTTTATACTATCACATATATTAAAATCCCAATAAGACACAACATGATAGAACTGATGATAATAGAGTAGAAGCATGGTAGGACTTCTAAGCAAGATGATATTAAATCAGCAATGGCTGCCATAATGTTTTGTTTTCTTCAAAACAGCTGTTCATACCATCACACATAATAAAGTCACACAAAACAGAATAAAAAAATTCCAACTGATGAATGAAAAGATTGAAAGGCTTTAAAGCAATGAAATGGGGAATCATGATTAACATAAAATCTTATGTACTCTTACCAACTCTCATACTAGGGAGATATAAATACCATATAAATATACGGTATTTATATATGTGAATTTGATTTATTTCACTTAGGAGTATGGTCTCAAGTTGCATCCAATTATTTATAAATATCTCAATGTGATCATTCTTTATAGCTGAGTAGTACTCCATTGTATAAAAATACCACAACTTTTTTATCCATTTCTCAGTTGATGGGCACTTAGGTTGTTTCCAAGATCTGGCTATTACAAATTGTGCTGCTATAAACATGGGTGCACATATATCACTGTGGTATGATGTTTTCAGTTCTTCTGGGAATATGCCTAGAAGTGGAATAGCTGGGTCAAATGGGACTTCCAATCCCAGCTTTTTGAGGAATCTCCAGACTGACCTCCACAGTGGTTGCACCAGTCTACACTCCCACCAACAGTGCAGAAGAG
>PVJX010043273.1:0-13750 GCA_004027295.1 Dolichotis patagonum
TTTTTTTTTTTTTTTTTTTCTTTTTTTTCTGTCTTTCTGAGACAGGATCTTGCTATGCTGTTCAGGCTGGCCTTGGGCTCACTTTGTAGCTCAGGCTGGTCTTGAACTTGCAACAATCCTCCAGCCTCAGTCTCCCAAGTGCTAGGATTACAGGAGTATACCACCATGCCTGGCAAAAGAAAGTTTCTTCTCAGATTATTTACACCCTCTGTTCTTCGTACAGATAATATATTTACCTTGATTCTGGTGCTTTGAGCATCAAAACAATAGTAATAGTGATATGGATGTCTTTTACCTGATGAGCTGTGTGTATATCACAAATGTTAATTTTTGCACACATCTGAGGCAGTACATAATAGTTAGTTCCTGTGAAGTCAGTTCCTTATAGATAATTGGAAGCAGAGGTGTGAGGCAGGAAGATTGCTGTGATTTTTCAGGCCAGCTTGGGTTACATAATTCAAGACCAGCCTGAGTAGCATAGCAAGACCAAGACCCTGTCTCAAAAAACAAAAACAGATGCTGGGCATGGTGGTATACTCCTGTAATCCCAGCACTCAGGAGGCTGAGGCAGGAGCATTATTGCAAGTTTGAGACCAGCCAGGGCTACAAAGTGAGCTCAAGGCCAGCCTGAACTGCACAGTTAGACCCTGTCTCAAAGAGACAAAAAAAAAAAAGGCTTTTTAGATATGAGGATTTAGAAAGTTTTTATTTGCTTGTTTTTATTCTCTGAGGTTTTAATGCTTTTCTTAAAAATGGCAGGATAGTGGTTAGGGCATACTTTTTTTTTTTTTTTTTTTTTTTTTAGGGCATACATTTAGGGCAACAATTTGGTTTTAAATTTCTGCACCACTTAGGCAGATCATTATATGTTCTAAGTCCCGGTTTTATTTTCTGTCTAGCTTTCTGTGTGTGTGTGTGTGTGTGTTTTCTTTCTGACAAAGGTCTCACTATGTAGCCTAGAATGTAGCTGAGGTTCAGTTTGAACTCCCTCTATCTTCCTGCCTTAGCCCCAGAGTGTTTGGATTATGGGAGTGTACCACCACAATTGATTAGTTGCTTTTTTGTCTTTGAAATGATAATACTAATATGAATAATAATAATGCCTATCTTCATAGTTTTGTTGTGAGGAACAAATGAGGTAGTATGTATAAGAGCACAGTGCTGCCGATGTGTAACAAAGGGTCAGTGAATGCTAGGTGAAAGGATTGCTTTAAGTGTATGTTATACTGGAGATGTAATGCCCAGCTGCTTGGGAAGCTGAGGCAAGACAATTTGAAATTCAAAGTCAGCCTGGCAACATAGTGAGGCCTGTTTTAAAATTGTCTTTCAGGGCCATTAAAATTATCTTTTTTTTTTTTTGGTGCCGGGGATCAAACTCACGACCTTGTGTTTGCCAAGCAGGCACTTACACCGCTGAGCTAAACCCCCAGCCTAAAATTATGTCTTAATGAAAAGGGCTTGGCATGTAGCTCAGTGGTAGCTTGCCCCTGGGGTTCCACTCCCAGTACCCCTGCCACTCTAGAAGTGTTCTATGACTCATCTTTGTCAGTTGGCAGGTAATTGAGTAAATACTGGGGTTTTTCTGCCAGATACTTAGAAGGCTTTAGGCTTGCTCTTAATGTAAAAACAAAACAAACAAAATGATTGCTTCTGTTTTTGAGGTAAGGACACTTTCTTTGGATGTTGTTTCAAGTTTAATGTTACATGTAATCATTTAAGAATAAGAGGTATGGTGATGCACTCCTGTGATCCCAGTGCTCTGGGAGGCTGTAGAGAGGAAAAGTCACAAGTTGGACCTTAGCTTGGGCAATTTAGTGATTTAGCAAATTCAAAATAGAAAGGAAAAAAGGCTGAGAATGTAACTCACTGAAAAGGCCCTGGACTCCCTACTACTACCACCATCAAAAAACAGAACAATCCCCTTCGCAAAACAAACAAACAGAGCCCAAAGGTAATATTGTATTAGTAGGAAAAACAATTTTCCCTTTTTGGTTAGTACATGTTTGTAATACACAGTAAATCCATGGGGAATTGGTACACATATTGCATCTTGATCCTTTCACCTCCCCATCTTTTCCTCCCTCCTGTTTACCTCCATCCTTAGATCCCCTTCCTATTTTCATAGTCCATTGCCCGTTTCCTATCATTTATCTTTAATCTGCTCTTTGAATTACTTATAGTTTGAATTTATCATGTAAGAAAAATTATGTAGTATGTATCCTTTTGTGTCTGATTTATTTCACTTAGCATTATGGTTTCAAGGTACATCTATGTTTCTTCAGATGCCTCAAATTTATTTTTTATGGCCAAGTAGTACTCCATTGCTTATAAACACTACATTTTCTGTATCTGTTGATCTGTTGGTGGATATATATAGACTGTTTCCAAGATTTAGCTATTATGAGTTGTGCTGCTATAAACATGGAAGTGCATAGATTACTACTGTAATATGATATCTTTAACTCTTTTGTAAAGATAGCCAGAAGAGGTATATCTGGGTTGAATACAATTTCTATTTTTAGTTTACTAAGGAATTTCCATACTGATTTCCATAGCAGTTGTATTAGCCTACATGCCCACTAGCAATGTAGAAGGGTCTCTTCTAGCCTCCAGCCTGAGCATTTGTTGTATGTCAAATTCTTTTTTTGTTTGTTTTTTGAGACACAGAGTTTTTCTGTGTAATTCAGGCTGGCCTCGTGGTAATTCCCCTGCCTCAACCTCAAGTGCTGGGATTATAGATGTGTACCACCATACCTATAATCTTTTGAGGTTTTTAAAAAAATTTTATTTTAAAAGGGGGTAAAATTAAATACAACAAAACAGAACAGGACATAAGGAAGCATAAATTTCAAAGCTAGACAACCAGAGATCTTCACTATCTGTCATATTGTCTCCTGTTTTCTTCCAAATGGTTGTCCTTATCTTTGCATATGGGGAGCTCATACTAAATAACATAGCCAGTCTTTTCACAAGATGTGTAGTTCACTGGCTCCCACTTGCTAAGCAAGGGGGAGGGGAAGGGGGGATACAGGGTGGGGGACAGGACAACATGAGAGGTCTGATTCTCAGCCCACACACCACTGGCAGGATCACAGCCGCCTGCCCAGAAAGGGGAGGAGCTCTTTGTTCTCCCTGCACCCCGAGTCAACCGCATGGTGCAGGTCCTGACGCCAGGGTCTCTCTCCTTCAGGCCACCAAAAGTCTGCCACACTCTTAGCTGTCCCCTGGAGAGGGGAGGAGTTCCTTGTTCTCCCGGCACCCCAAGTCAACCGCACAGTGCAGGTCCCGATGCACCAGGGTCTCTCTCCTTTGGGCCTCTGAAAGTCTGCCACACTCTCAGCCACTCCCCAGAGAGGGGAAGAGTTCCTTGTTCTCCCGGCACCCCCAGTCATCTGCACAGTGCAGTTCCTGAGTCGCCAGGTTCTCTCCCCTGCAGGCCCCCCGAAGTCTGCTATACTCACCTGCTGTTTCTTTCTGATGAATTGACTATTCTATTTCCAAAGTTCTGAAATGGCCAACAGACCACAGAAAGAATTCTATTTAGGCTCCTGTTTGACACCAGCAGCTACAAGCAATCTGCTGGCCTTGCTTCAGGGCCACTCTTTTGAGGTTTTGATATAGACATTTTTTCTTCTTTTTAAAATTAAGTTTATTGGTACATTTTAGATATACATAACAGTCACATTCATTGTAGGGAATTTGTACCTGTACATGATATATTTTGATCTATTCTTTCTTGAGTAAGATGTTTTCATTTACATTTCTCTAATAGCCAGAGATGCTAAACATTTTTCATGTACTTATTGATAATTTGTACTTCTTTTGAAAAGTTGTCTGTTCATTTCAGTTGCTCATTTTTTGATTAGTTTTTTATTTTGAGGCTCTAATTTTTTCATTTTTTTTGTGTTATAGACATTAGTCCTCTGAGGAGTAGCTGGTATATTTTTTCTGTTCTGTAGTTGTCTCCTCACTCTGTTGTTTCCTTTGTTATATAGAAGTTTTATAATTTAATATGATCCTATTGGTTGATTGTCAGTGTTATTTCTTGTACTACCAGGGTTTTGTTCAGGAAGTCTTTGCCTATGCCTGTGCTGTGCCTTCAGGAGGTGTACCTGTTTTATCTTCAAGCAGATTTAGTGTTTCTATTTTGGTGTCTAGGGCTTTGATCCATTTTGATTTTAGTACAGCATGAAAAATATGGATCTATATTTATTCTTAATGTGGAAGAGCAGTTTTCCCAGCACTGTTTAAGAGGTTGTCTTTTTGGCCCCATTGTCAAAGATTAGATGGCTGAACGTGCCTGGGGTTGTTTCTGCATTTTTTAGTTCTGTTCCATTGATCTGCATGGCAGTTTTTCAAACCATGATAGGAAAAAAAATCTCTCCTACTTCTTCAAATTGTCTCAAGCTCATATGCACAGAAAAATAGGAAGTAATCCTCAACTTTCTTTGCAGTCCTGGGGTTTCAACTTGAGTTTTCATATTGAACTATGTCTCCATCCCTCCCCTCCTTTTAAAGTCTTTCTTTCAAGACAGAGTCTTGGTAAGTTGCTATGTTACCGATTCTGCAGTCTTCCTGCTCAGCCTCCCAGTGTGCTGGGATTATAGACCCATACCTTCATACTGGGCTGTCTCTGTCTTTTTTCTTTTTTGTGGTAGGGTCTTTCTTGCTATGGAATATAGGATTATATCATATTATAAAGCTTCTGTGCAACAAAGGAAACAACAGAGTGAGGAGACAGACTACTACAGAATGGGAAAAAACATTTGCCAGTACTCCTTGGAATTAATATTTTAAAAAATTTTTTCATTTATTTTTCCCTGGAGTTTTTTTTGTTTTTGGTACCAGGAATTGAACTCATGAGCTCACGCTTGCGAGGCAGGCACTTATGCCACTGAGCTAAATCCCAGCCCTCCCTGGAATATTTTTTCACAATCTTCTTCTTTTTGTTACCCCTCTTCTTTTTGTTCTTCCCCTTTCATCCCTACTCCTTTTTTTTTTTTCTTCCTTCCTTGTTTTCTTTTTCATGATAATGGGATTTGAGGGCTGGTACACTGAGCTATATCCCTAGCCCTTTTCTGTTTTTAGTTTTGAGTGAAGATGTTTAGTCATTAAGTTGCTCTGGCTAGGTCAGAATTTGGGATCCTCCTGCCTCAGCCTCCCAGAGAGCTAGGAATACAGACTTGTGTTGCTGTACCCCCTTACCTACTTCTAAAGGTATCTACCTCAAGATGCCAGTCTTAAATGTCATCTCAGACAGGGTTTCTCTGATCACTTTAGATTTACAAAGTGTGTTTTTTCCCCAGTAGTTTCTATATTTTTTAATCTAGAATTTATCAGTACTGAAAAGTATTGTTAATATTTAGTTTATCAGTAACCACATAAGTTTCTTAAGGGCAGGAATGTTGCGTTCCCTGTAGTAACTTTAGTGCCTAACATTGCTGCGTACACAGTGTATGTTAAGTAAGAGTTCATTGATTAACATTTTTTCTCCTGAAACGTTCTTAGAAAGTTGAGGAAATGGAATCCAACTTCTAGTCACAGTTTAAAATGACTAGATTCTTTACATAGCCTCTTACGTTGACTGAGAAATGTGGTTGGCAAGGTAGAGGGGCATCTGGACCTTTAAGCAGAACTCTGCATTAAATAATTAGATTCCTCCTCCTTGTTAAGGCTTGAGGGAAATTTTCCCTTTTCCCTATTCTGTGCAGCCAAGAATCTGACCTGGGCTGGCTCTTAAGATTGGATAATGATGAATACAGTATCAGTGAGCCCAGGACTCAGAGTCAAGTTCTGAGACCTTGGAAGTTAATGCCTTTTGGGTACGGAGTCATCTTGTAAACCTAGAGAATTTCTTAACCGCTGACAGATTTGGTTTTTCTTATTTGTCTGGTGAGTAATTCTTTCTGTTTTTGGCCTTGTGGAGGTTCCTGGGTTAACGTTGTCAAAGCTTTTTGTGGTAGTACTGCTGTAGCTTCTGGGGTTTCAAAGAAGAGTTTGGGGCAGTATAGTGCTCCAGGGAGAACAGTTGGGCTTTTTCCCACGGGTTGTACAAAAGACACGAAGGTTCAATGTGACCCTTCATTGATTTGAAAACAGCATGATTTGAGTCTCCTGATGCAGGAGGAGTGGATGGAAGGCTTACTGTTGCCAGAATCATTACGCGTGTTCCTGAGGCAGCTGGCCTTGGTCCCTATCCTAGGGTCATGCTGTTTTTGTCCCTGTGAAGTTCTTACATTTTTTTTTTTTTTTTACTTGCAAATAGAAAAAAATCTTGCCATTTTTGTGTATGTAAGGGTAGACTTCCGGGTCTTATTCATTCTTTTGATAGCTCCAGGCCAAAAAACTGGGCTTCAATTTCTTAGTTCAGTGGCTTCCTCCTTGTTCTATCTTGAGTTTTCAGTTTTTGTGTTCTTGGCACACTGTTTTCCCCAGAATAATTTCCAGATAAAACTTCATTTTTTTTTTCTTCATCTTTCTGAGGAAAGTGGGAGTAAGGAAGATCGTCAGACTGAGATTTGGGCCTTACGGATTTCTATTTCTAGTTTCGCTTGCACTTTGAGCACAAGTTTTCCTGTGTTTTAGACATTAGGCGGCATCATTGTTAGTTTAGGAAGTTCTAGTAAGCAGAATCTGTAGCAGACAAGCCGGTGCTTCATCCTGCCTCTTTATTATAACAGTAATTAGAGTTTATTCAGTTTTTATCTTTGAAGCATAGAGTTTGAATTATAGAGTTGTTAGGTCATTTGTGAACTATTCTCTAGAGTTTGAAGCATTTTATAGAGTTGTTAGGTCATTTGCAAACTATTCTCTAGAGAGCTGTCTTAACTGATTTTATTTGTAAAAATCATTAGGGTATATATGGGGTTAAGGTATAAAAATAAGAAAGAGGTTGCCTAGATGGGTGTGGTGGTACATTCCTGTAATCCCAGCAGTTGGGAGACTGAGACAGGAGGATCACTGCAACTTTGAGGCAATTCTGAACTACATAGTGAGGCTTTGTCTTTTTAAATAAATAAATAAACACACATAAAAAATACGGTATGTATATACATATGTGCATGCAATTATATATAAGAAAAGGGCTGGGGATATAGTTCAGCTGTGGGTTCAATCCCCAGTACCACAAAAAAGCAAAATAAAACAGGAAACAAAACTAGAGGGCTGGGGATTTAGCTCAGTGGCACAAGCCCCTACCTGGCAAACATGTGGTCAGGAGTTCAATCCCTGGTACCGAAAAAAAAAAAGCAACACCCCCCCCCCCATCACACACAAACAAAACTAGAAATGATAAACTATTCCTTGAAATTCTGTAGGCTGTTTGGGCAGGGCTGTACCCTGTATGGCATCATTTGAAGGTCATACTCATTTGTCTGCTTCTCAGCCAGTGTTTGGGCTGGGCTAAAGATCTAGAGGGTTTCACTTTGTCATCTGGCATCTTCATCACCTTCCAAGTGGCCTCTCTCTGGCTATGTGGTGGTGTCTTAGCATCTGGGCCTCCCTATATGGTTGTTCTCTCCAGGACATCCTGAATTTCTTAGAAGCCTGTGGCTGGCTTCCAGGAGTGAAAGTGGAATTTAGCCACAGGCCTCAAACTAGCACATCATTGTTTCTGCTGCATTCTGTGGCTGGAGCAAGTCACAGGGTCAGCTCAGATTCAAAGAAGAGAGGGCTGTCCTCAGCTCTTGAGGGTGCAGAATAACTTATGATTAAGAAGACTAAGAACTGGGGCTGGGAGTATAGCTTGGTGGTTAGTGTGTGCTTAACATGGTTAAGGCCTTGGGTTTAATCCTGAGCACAAAAGAAAGAAACCAGAAAAGAAGAAGAAAGAAGGGGAAGGGGAGGAGGAGGAGGAAGAAGAAGAACAGGAAGAGGAGGAAAAGGAGGAAGGAGGAAGATAAAGAAACACTGGTGACTATTTATCTTTTTGGATAGATATCTGCCATTGGGAGATAAGCTGAAGGTATACGGCTTCCTTACTTGGTACCACTCTGGCAGTGTAGGGAGTGCTGTGGAGTGTAGGCTCAGTCATGTGGATCAGAAAGAGGTGGCATGAGATTGTATATGAAGAGTTTTCTGTTCTTGGCTGTATTTTTATCGAGTTTGACGAAGGATATGCACAGTCACAACGTGTTAGTTATATTTTTAAGATTTATGGTTATGTTACTTACTTTTCGTGTTGCTGAGACAAAATTCCTGATGCCCAGAATTAAAAGAGAAAAGGTTTATTTGGCTCAGTTTGTAAAGGTTTTAGTCTGTAATCAGCTGGGTTCAAGGTAGGGTAACCTGTAGCAGAGGGGCAACAATTCATGGCAGTGGAAGACAGCCAAAACCAAAGACAGTGTGACACAAGCCTCTGTCTTTCCTTTAAATTGTATCCAGTCTACTGTGATTAGGGTGGCACCAATCCAGTCAGTGGATTGATGCAGCAATCACCCACCCCGGCACCCTTAATCCCAACATTGCACTATGAATCAATCACACTTTAGATCAGCCACCTCCCAAAAAAACTGCTAACGCATGAGGCTTTGGGGGAAGGTCTAGACACAAACCTTAACAATGTTCTATTCCAGTTGTCAGGGAAAAGCAAATTTCCCGTGGCATCTATCTATCTCAGTTTTCTGACAGGTAATTTTTCTTATTTTTACGGAGTTGGTATAGTAAATGTAGGCAGAGTAGCTGAAGCTGATGATGTATTTTTACTGTGTACCCTCTGATTCAATAGTTATTTCTGGTCAAAACTTTGTTTTGTTTTGTTTTGTTTTTGAGGCAGGGTCCCACAGTACAGTTCAGGCCGACATTGAGCTCACTATGTAATCCATCCAGGCTGGCCTCAACTCACCAAGAACCTCCTGCCTCAGTCTCCTGAGTGCTGGGATTACAGATATGCACCACCATGCCCAAGTGTGTGGTCAGAAGTTATGAAACCTCCTTTTTGCTAAGAAATTATATAAATAAAATTGAGAAGGAAAGAAGTGATGTCTTTCTGTATTTTATTGTTCCTCAGCACCATTCTTTAATTTATTGTGTAGTGGTCTGCTTTTCTTGACCACTGAAGATAAGAACATTAAAAATAGAAAGCAAACAGACTTCTAGTAGATAAATTATAAGCAGTGGAACATGATTGAACATGATTGAGACCTTAAGGCATGTGAGACTAGTATGTGAAATAGGAGAGAGGCAGTTGCAGAAGATTTTCTCTTTCCATAGTAATTAGGTATCTGAATTCTGAAACCAAACTGCTTGGATTGGATTTGATTTTTTTTTTTTTTTTTTTTTTTTGGTCTTTTTGAGGCAGGGTTTCAGTATGCAATTCAGGCTGCCCTTGAGCTTACTTTGTAGCCCAGGCTGGCCTTGAACTCATAGCAATCCTCCTGCCTCAGCTTCCTGAGTGCTGGGACTACAGGCATGTGCCATCATGCCTAGTTTGGATTGGAATTTTGAATTAACTGCTGACTGATTCTTTCAGGGCCAGTTGGGTGGATAGAGGATTATAAATGGTTAATTTATATAAAATGCTTAGACCAGTCCCTGGTACTATGAAAGTGTTAGCTGTTATTTTAAATATTAATTCATGCTTTTCTTAAAAAAGTGATAAAGTGTTGACGTGGTATGGTGTTCAGTGACTCCATATTGCTCTTGGCCTATTCAAAGAATTGGATGGCGACAACTGGTATGTATAACAGAAAAAAGAGAAAAAAGAAACGGAGAAGAAAAGGGCCATTGCAAGAACAAGAGGGTTTCTGGCAGTGGCCAGGAGGCCCGAGGGCCACTGTCTTTTATATCTTCTTTTGACTTCAGATCTGGGCCTTTTCCCCAAGACTCCTAAGCTGCTCTGCACATGTGACTCAGTAGTGATTGGCTAGTTCTCCATGATTGATAGTTCATTCCGGATTACCCACCCATGCCCTAATCTCCTACCTCATTTTCCCCTGAGATATAAATCCGAATGATTCTTTATGGGTTGTTGAGGGAGTGGCAGTCTCTGTCTTCATATATCTGCTTCCTGCCAAAATGGGCTGTAGGCCCTAGCTAAATTGTACTCTGGCTACTTTAGGATGTTACAAATCCACAGCTGGGTTGAGGGAAACCTGTCAGAAGACAATGAGAAAAGAGTTCATGTCTGTATATGGAGAAGTGTTGAGCCACTGTTTAATGGAAGAGAGCTTAGGGAAAGTACCAGGAGCCTGTGGAAGCAAATACGGATTTTACATAGGCTATTAGTGTCTGTTTATGGTGACTCTACTTATCTGTACTCAAAGACCAGCTGGGTCTTGCTCTTTTGAAGAGAAGCTGCGCATCTTTCAGAGGTTCATAGGAGTCTTAGTCCTGTGAAAATTTGAATGATCTTTCCCATGTAGGGCTTTAACTTGTCATTGTGTCCCTTGAAGAAGGACCAAAATAGTTCCTCAGAACTAGGAATAAGGCTAGAGTCCTGAGAGGCTGCAAGGCTACCTTGCTTGTCTCCTTGTCAGCCTAAGAGACTTTAAACATGTCCCTTTGGTATCCATGACAGTGAAAGACAGCAATCTGCTTGGGAAGATAGACTATCTGATAGACTATTTGAGGAAGTGTATTTAGCAAGCCCTTACCCCCTCTTAGATTGTTGTATGGGTGGGTAATAGTGGAAAGGCATATTCGAGCATTTCACCTTCAAATTGACGTGTTGGAACAGGTGTAAAACTTTCTGACTAGGGTCCCCCTTGGCCTGGGTTATGGCTATAGATACAGAGTTTTATTTATTTATTTATTTTTTTAAGAGAATAAAGTTAAAATGGAGTAATAGAATTTGTTGGTGATATCCATGGTCACCCAAGGTTCCTAGATGTCTGTGGAAAGGGCCATTGTAGGTTGCCCTAGGCCCCTCGGGTCCTCTTTATTTGAGTGGGAGATGGGGGGATAGGGAGAGTCAATCCTCCAGTGCCCTGAGCCAGGCATATCAGCCACTAGGGTCCAGGTGGAGACTTGGTATAGTTGTGTGCCCAATGTCCTGTCTTTTTGCTTTTAAAGCAGGAACCTTTTTTTCAATTGTTTTTCCCTTAGACAATGTGAGTATATGTAAATATTGCCAATTGTGACAACTATGATTTTGGCCTTTTTTATTCAGCCCTTCTTTTTTTTTTTTTCAGCCCTTCTTTTTTCATCTTCCTCTTAATGTTGACGCAGAAAATACCCATGTCCAGCAGTTGGGGCATAGAGTTCTGGAGGCCCATCTCTAAAGTTATTGTTAGTCTCTGGTACAGTTCTGGAGTATTTACTGCCTGAGGATTGTAAAGATGAGGTTGTTAATTCCACCCACTTGGTTGTTTTTATTAATCTGCTGGTACAGATGCATATCCTCTGACAGGCGGATGTCTGAGGACAGGATCATTGTCAGTATCAACTTTCATCAACTGAACATGGTCGCGCACTCCTGTGATCCCAGTACTTGAGGGGGCTGAGGCAGGACAATCATTTGGGCTACAAAGTAAGCCCAAGACTAGCCTGAACTGTATAGTGAGACCCTGTCTCAAACAAACAAACAAACAAACAAGTCAACTTTTTTCTTAGGGCCCCTGTAAGTGCCATAGTTTCTGACTTTTCCAGACATTAAGAGCCCTAAAAATCTTAACATAAGTGATTTTATATCATTTTTCTTGTTGTGGGAAGATATAAGAGAGCCATTGGGCTGGGGATAAGCTCAGCAGCACAGTGCCTGCCTGTCAGGTGCAAGGTCTTGAGTTCGATCTCTAGTCCAAAAAAAAAAAAAAAGCCATTGACTTGGTCACCATTTTCTTCTTGTTCTTAGTGGAATCTTCTCTTTTTCTTCCCCTTTTTTTCTTCTTTTCTTCAATAAATGTTCTGCTTACATAATGTTAAACTGTTACATTCATCAGTTGTCTCCATCCATTTCTTTCTTTCTCTTTCTTTCTCTCTCTCTCTCTCTCTCTCTCTCTCTCTCTCTCTCTCTCTCTCTCTTTCAAGACAGGGTCTTGCCATGTAATTTAGACTGGCCTTGCATTCACTTATGTAGCCGAGGCTGGCCTCAAACTAATGGTGATCCTCCTGCCTCAGCCTCCCAATTGCTTGGATTGCAAGTGTGTGTCACCACGGCCAGCTCCATCCAATTCTTTGAACAGGGTAAGAGGTTTCACTCTGGATACCATGCCATCCTTCAAAAACAGGGTTGAGGTTGTGGCTCAATAGTAGAGCACTTGCCAAACTCTGTCTACCATGGGCCAGGATCAATCCCTAGCATGCAAAAGTGACAGTGGTGGGCCTTTAATCTGAAAGTTTGTTGACTCCTACAATGGACATCTCATTTTACACAGAAGAATTTGCTTTAAATTTAATTTGATTTTTTTTTTCAGAGTTTTGTCACCTAAATATTTTTTAGAAATTGAAATTATTTTGTTATAACTATTTTGATTATAATTTTTCATTACAGAATAGAGCCGTTATTGTACTACAAGCATTGGAATTATATAATAGTCACAACTTTTTGTTGAGTCTTTTCATCCTCATGATAATCTTATACGTACTGTTAGTAGTCACATTTTATGATGGGGTAGCAGAGGTACAGAGAGGTTCTGTAGCTATTCTAAAAAACCAGGCAACATTTATATATCAAGAAAATGATGGAGCTGGGATTTGTTTTGTTTAAGGGGTTGGGGTTTGAACTCAGGGCTTTTTACATGCTGGGTAAGTACTCTGTCACTGAGCTGTCCCTTTGGCCCTGGAGCTGGGATTTAATCAGCAAGTCTGATTGCCTGGCTCATACGTATGACTGGACTACCTAATTCAGAAATTATGGATAAGAAAAATAAAATGGACATTACTTATAACCTTTCTATCTTGATTTAGCCACAGTTAGCACTTTGGAGTACCCTAAAATATTCCTGAGTGATCTATATACAGTAGAAACACAGTTATGTCATCCTTGGGAATTTTCTGATTTCAGATGTGTTTGCCTTCAGAATGTATTACTTTTCTACAGTTCTGCAGTTCTAATGCTGTGCTCAAAAATCTCTGTTTTTCCTCTAAGTTCAGTCTGAGAGGCAGGAGACAGGTATGGTTGTTGGCTGCGGGAATTGTTTTGGACTTGGGTTCTGTATGGTGTCATTTGAAATTTTCTGCAGTAGGAAGATTTTATTAATGAAAACAAAGCTACCAATCCTAGAAAATCCCAAGCATATTGGATGGATTATGTGCTGTTCCAGTTTGTCTATTTACGCTAGATTTGAGGAAATGGTCAGCTATCCCAAAAATAAGAGGACATATTATGGTAATCACCCCTAATTTTCCTATCAACTTAATCTGAAGCCCTTTATAACTTGTACTGTCTTATTATGGCTGATCTTATTTGAATCTGGTTTGTTAGATTGCTACTTTGTATTGACTGATTTTATTTAAATCTGTTGTGATGGATAGCATCAAGTCTAACAGTATAGGCAACTACACTGAAGATGACAAGATTCACTAAGATACCCACTGTGGTTTGATTATTACTTGCTTTTGAAGTCTTATAATGTTTCTGATGCTTTGTTTTTATTAATGTTGTTATACACTGCCGAGACACCATGGTAACCATTGTAGATCACCTTGTATTGCGGTTTTATGTGACTTTTCTGCCTCATGCTTTTCTAGGAATTGTTTTATCTTGCTTTGTTTTGTTTTTCCTGCTAATACAGAAATGATAGATATACATGTAGAGACTCACGCATGTGTAGAGCTTATAAACAGTTTACGAGAACCAACTATATAACACATG
>PVJX010043274.1:0-13778 GCA_004027295.1 Dolichotis patagonum
TAACACATCTCAAATAATACAAACATCCATAGGTAGAAACTTTTTTATTGTGGCAATATTTGTAAAAGTACAATATTGGAAGCAATCTGAAAGCCTATGTGTTAGGCAGTGGTTGAATAAACAATGTATTCATGCAAGAAAACACTAAACCATGTCAAAATGGACAATACAAGTCCCAGTGAATATGTCTGGAATGACTTCTAAGATACATAATTCAACCAAAAAGGCAAAGTGTAAGGTCTATAGTATGCTACCATTCAAAAGAGAAACAAGAGGATGCAGTAAAATACATATGAATTTAGTCATTTTTTAAAATAAAATAGAAGGATATACTTGATATGAAAAATTGTATATATGTGAGAGTGGAAAGGAAAAGAGATGGAAAAAATTGGAAGTGGAGAAAGATTAGTAGAGAAGAGGACAGGTTGATAATTCTCAAGTATAACTTTTTTTGCATAATTTTGCCTTTTAGAACTACACTAACATTTGTCCCAGAAAATAAATAATTAAAATAAATCAAGCTATATGGAGAACCTCAAATGGAATTGAAGTGATAACCAATTATTCCAAATATATTACAAATTCAATATTTTGATACTGTATTACAAATGAATAACATAACCACTTTGAAGGAGATAGAGCAAAAAATAAATAAGTAATTTAAGAAAAATTTTTTGACTATAGGCTAAAGAGAGACTTGAAATATTGCAGTGTAGTAAGTCTGTTATACACAGTGGCATGTTATCAAATTTCTAATTAATTTGTATCTATTTGTGAGTAAGTGAATATATTCTAGATAACTGAACAACATTTCCCACTAATGGAGAAAGATTGTTCAAGTAAGGAAGCAGAAAATGCTCGAATAAAATGTGTAGCATTGGATTGCAATAGAAATATCAGTAAATACTATTTTCATGTATATATATATATATATATATATATATATATATATATATATATACACACACACACACACAGATAGCTAGAAGGGTACAATGCTATGTATATGTACATGTGTGTGTATATACACATATCTCATGTTCCTTAACTTTATGTTATACCTTTGCCTGTTGAGAAGCCTCAGGAGCAATGACAACACCTGTGGTCTAGCTATTGAGAAACAGCATTCTCTAGTGTAGGAACCAGAGTTCCTTGGGCAAGCAAGTCTTGGATGAAGGCTAGAATAATAAAAAAATGAGCCTAAAATACATGGTAATGTCAAAACATAAGGAAGTGCTTAAAAACAGATGGAGAAAAACCGGATCACTCATACATTACTGGTAGAAATTTAAATTGTATAATCATTCTGAAAAAAGAGTTTGACAGTTTTTTATATTAAACTACACACTCAATTATCACAAGACCCAGAAGTTATACTCTGATATTTAGTCAAGAGAAATGAGCTTTTGCGTCTCTACAATAGACACATAAATGAATGTTCATAGCAGTTTCAATGATAATGTCCCCAAAGTGGAAAACACTCAGATGTGCCTTAGTGGATGAATGATTAAATTATCTTTTAAAGTTTATAGTAAAATACTACTCAGGATAAATTATTGATACATACAACAAATTAGGTCAATCCCTAAGGAATTATATTGAGTGAAGAAAGATTATGTACTCTGAGCATGTATAAAATTAAAAAAAAATATGACAATGTTTTAGAAATAGATAAAGGAATTTAAATGGACCCCAAATAGCTGAAATGATCATAAAACATAAGATCAAATTTGGAATACTCACAATTTATAATTTCAAAGCTTACATGAAACCAAGTAATCAAACCAGTGTGATACCAGCATATATGTATGTTAACCAACTCAAGATTTTGTATTTCAGAAACATACTTCAGCACAACAGACTCTTGGCAAAGGGTGCTAAGTCCTTTAAATGGGGAAAGAGTAGACTTTTTAGCACATGGGGCTGGGACAATAGGTTCCCATATGCATAAATACCTCACAAAACATACAAAAAATTAACACAAATTTGATTAATTATCTAATTATTAGAGTTACAACTACCAAATTCTTACAAGAACATTAGAGTAAGTCTTCAAGACTTTGGATTTGGCAATGACTTTTAGCATAGGATACTAAAACATAAGCAATACCAAAAAAAAAAAAAATTGAACTTCATTAAAATTTAAAAAATCTTTTGTGCATTAAAGGACATCATATTAATGTATTTTAAGATTGCTTTTAGCTATTTAGGGCCAATTTCAATTCTATACATATATAAGGATTGATTTTTCCATTTCTGTAATGAGACACTTGGAATTTTGATTAGAATTATATGTCTATAGATAGCTTTGGATACAGTGAATATATATATCTGAGAAAATAAATAATTAAAATTAATCAGGCTATATGGAAAATCTTAAATGGAATATATATATATACATATATATATATTTTTTTCACTGATTTAGGAATTTTAGTAATTTAAAACACAATTTACAGAATGAAAGAAAATATTTATAGATTGTATGCCATCTGATAAAGGTTTAAAATCCAGAATTCATACGGAATTCATGAAACTGAACAAGACAAAGACAATTAAGTCACTGAAAAACTTGACAGAGACTTAAAGCTATATTTCTCTAAAGAAGATATATTAATGAACAATAAGAGCATGAAAAGATAGGAATGTGAAAAAAAAACTAGTAAGATACCATTTCACATCACCAATGTGAATATAGTACTAGTTAAAGAAGTGTTTGGCAAGGACATGGAAAAGTTGGAATCCTGATATATTGATCCTGGGAACATACACTGGTGCAGGTGATATGCAAAATAGATTAGTGATTCCACAACCAACCAACCAACAAACCAACCAAACAAACAAACAAAAGCAATAACCCCAACCATCCTTCCAAAAAACCCTCATGAATTACCATATAAGACTGTAATTCCTATTTATATACCTAACATAATTCAAAATAGAAATTTCAGCACATACTTATACACACATATTCATTGCAGCATTATTCTCAATATCCAAAAAGTGAAAACAACTCAAGTGTCCATTAATGAATGGGTAAAAAATTATACACACACAGTAGAATATGTTTATTTTTAAAATTTAAATTTTTTATTTTTATTTTGAAAAGAATAAAACCAAATGAAAAAAATGGGGTCATTCAAAACAAAAAGATGGACATAGCACATGATTTAAAACCATAATACAGGGTGATCTACAATGGTTCCCATGATGTCTCTTGTTATGTTCAATATAATCACCCATATTATCGAGTACAATAGAATTGAACCTAGCAGTACAGAACAAAATCAATAAAAACAAAATATTGGAGACATTATAGGACTTCAAAAGAGGGTAATAGTAAAACCAGAATGGGTATCATAGTGAATCTTATTGTCTTCAGAGTAGTTGCCTATACTCTTAGACTTGATACTATCAAACGTAACAGATTTGAATAAAATCAGTCAAGACAACACAGTTATTGAACAAAACAAATTCAAATAAAATCAGTCAAAACAAGACAGTGAAGGCAATACAGGGTTTCAGATTAAGTTAATAGGAAATTAAAAATGGTTACCATAAATATCCTGCTATCTTTGGAATAGCTATCTATGCCCTCAAATCTAGTACCAGTAGACAAATTGGAACAGCATATAAACAAACTAAACAGTGATGAAAGCAATATGATGAAATCATGATACAAGATTGACAATATTCTCTGCCTTCCCTATTTAGACAATTCTTCCCCTTTCAATTTCCCAGGGTACATTGTACATTTTGTATCTCAACAACTCCTTTAGTTTTTAGATTAGGGAGGCAACCCGCTATTTACCTAAGTGGTTCTGAATTTTTTACCCCTGAGCTTGGTCTCAAGTTGCATACATCTACCTACAAGAGCCTCAAGGTTTTCCTTCCTTATAGCTAGGTAGTTCTCCATTGTATAAAAGTGTTATCTTTCCAATCAATTTGCAGCTGATGGGCGAGCTACCCTCACTTTTTTCTGTTTCCCTGTCACATAGAGAATTATTTTCTCATCTTTGATTTTAAGTCCACAAACTCTCTTTCAGATTAAGTATATTTCTTACATAGAGCATCTTGATGGATCCTATCTCCTAATCCACTCTGCCTGTGTTTCTTTTTATTAGAGTGTATCGAGGCCATCCATGTTAGTGATTATGGCCAACCTTTTCTGCCTCATCTCTGCCATGCAATTTTTCTGCCGTTGGTTGTCTACTTTTCCTCTTCATTCTACTGTCTGCCTCATTCGTTGAGCTGCCTCTGTCGCTGTTCTTGAAACCATGGTCTTTTTTTCTCTCTCTCTAGAATGTCCTTCAGTATTTTTTTAGGGTTGGATTGGTGGTCATGAACTCCCCAAGTTCCTCTTTGTCATGGAAGCATCTTGTTTTTACATTAATTTTTAGAGAAAGTTTTGCAGGGTACATCAATCTGGATTGGAGGTTATTTTCTTTCAGGAAAATACTTCGCTCAAAGCTCTTCTTGATTTGATGGTTTGTGGTGAGAAGTCTGTCATGATTCTGTTGGGTTTTCCTTTATAGGTGATCTGTTTCTTTTCTTTGACAGCTTTTGATATTCTGTTCTTGTGTTGGATTTCTGGGATCTTGATTATTATATGTCTGGGTGTAGATGTGTTTTGGTTGTAGCTGGCTGGAGTTCCATATGCCTCATATATCTGAATATCATTTCCTTTTCCTACGCTTGGAAAGTTTTCTTTAATTATTTCTGTAAATAGCCTTTGTATTTTATTTGTGTTTACCCTTGATTCTTAACTCACATTTTTTATTCTTAAGTTATAGATCTTCTTTTCATCTTTTAACCTTTGTATTGTTACTTCCTGGTTCCTTCTTATTTTTAAGAGATCCTTCCTTTTGTGGTCACATGTTGCAAACTTGTCTTCAAGGTTTGATAGTCTATTTTTAGTTCCTTTCAAGCAGTTTTGCCAGCTTTCAATGGAGTTTTTAATTTCATGGTAATCTCTTTGAAAATGTTTCATGTATTCTAGATTTTTTTTGTATATTCTTCATCAAAGGTTTCTCTCCTTTTACTATGCTCTTCCATTCTTCCATCTGTGTCTTCTTGAGAGGTACTTAGCATTTCTTTTATTATTTTTCTTATATCTTCCTTTACTTGTACTAGTATTTCTGTTTTGAGTTCTTTTATAATATCATGAAGATAATTCTTTACATCAGATGCTGCCTTTTCCAAAACTGCAGGTGTGCAACCCCCAATCTCTTCTGTGTTTACCTCTCCTGGGCCAGTACTGTTTGGGTTGGAGGCTGAAGACTTCCTTTTGTTTCTTCTTCTTGTCACGTCTCTGGTTTCCTCCAGATAAGTGGACAGTGGAGATCCCTGGCACTTCCTGTATTGGCTATAACTACCCTGAGGTGTGCTGACTAGAGATTTCTGCCCTCCCCAGTCTGCTGGTGACCACTGAAGTACAAGCAGGGGTGGGGCAGGCTGGCCCCTCCCTTCTGAGCTGGTCAACCCCTGGGAGTCTTCACCACATTAGTGTGTGCCATGCAGTGGGGCCAGTTAGGATAGCTTCAGGGAGACCTTGTCCTTGGCTATTGGATTGCACATGGCGGTGGGACCCAGTCCAAGCAATTCTCACCAATCTGCTCTGTGATAGGAGTGGCTGACTAAAGCTGCTGCAGTTTTGGTTCCAGGTTTATCCTGCCTGACTCCAAAATGTTGCCCGGTCAATTGCCCACTTCTGTGGGAGGACCAAGTTCCTTGCACTCACCACGTGCCAGTACAGATCTCTGAGTCGGTTCTATTCTCTGTTCTGCCACTTACCTCTGTGACCACATCCTCTTGCCAAGGCCCTTGGGATCAACAGCCCCCAACTTCACTGTGACCATGCATCTTCAGATTCCAATGACATTTCATACACAATAGGACCAGCTCCTGTGAAAGGGAGTCTGGCTACAGCCTTCCGTCCATGTTTTTCTTTTCTTTTTTTTTTCTTTCTTTTTTTTCTCCCCTTTAGTTTCTTCCTGGGTCAAGAGGATCCATCTCCTTCCATCTAGTCTTCTCCAGATGTTTTATGTTCTACCATCTTCCCAGCTTTATAGTGGAATATGTTTAAACCATATAAAAGAATGAAACTGTCACACATGTGGATAATCTTTAAATACATATACTATGTAAAATAAGCCAGACACAAAGGGACAGACAGAATATGATTCCAATTATACAAAATATCTAGATTAGGCAAGTTCATAGAAACAGAAGGAATATTGTTTAACAAACAAGTCTAACATTACAATTTACTAGTGGCTAGAGGAGGGTAAGACAAGGTGTCATGTTTAATAATTACATAGTTTCTGTTCAGGCTGAAAAATTTTGGAAATGGTGGTTATTGTACAACATTGTGAATGTTACTAATGCTGCTGAATTGTGCCTTTAAAATAATTAAAATATCTACTTATGCATATATAATTTATACATGCATATACACATGTATAAGCAATATGTTTTACAATGAATAAAAATCTGAAACAATTTACAAAAGAAGGTGTAAGAATAATTATTAAACAAACAAAAAATGCAATGTCACTAAATCATCATATAAATGCAAATTAAAATTATAATTTGAAACCTTCTTACATTTAGCAGTCTAAAAGCAAAAGTCTGACAAGACCAAATTTTGGCAAAGATGTGGAGCTACTAAAAGTTTAAAATATTGTTGGTGGAGATGTGGAAAGCTCCAATAGCTTCATGAAATTATTTTCCAGATTCTGACAACATCAAATGTACACCTATCCCACAATTTAGCAATTCTACTCCTCTAAACATAACAGAGAAAGAAAAGTATATTTCCAGAGTATTACTTTAACAAAAATGTTTTTTGGCAGTTTTTCATAATGGCAAAAATCTGGAAGGAACATAAAAATGCATTAAAACGGAGAATGAATAAACAAATGGTGTTATGAGTACGTTCATCTATATAATAGCCAAAAAATCAAATTACTGATACAAACAAAATGTGGATAAATATCACAAATAATTTTCTGAGTGAAACAAGCTAGATATAAAAGAGCACATTTTGTATTATCCCAATTTTGTGGAGTTCTAGAACAGATAAAACTAATATTATTGTGGTTAGTTAAAGAGTATTTCCCTTTGGAAAAGATTTGACTGAAATTGTAATAAGACTTTCTGGAATGATGGAAACGTCATAGCTCTTCCTTTTCTTGGTCATTGTGTGTGTATACATGATTGTTACAACACTGCTAAGAGCTTTTAGAGTATATAAATTTTTATTGCTTGTACATTATAGCCATAAAAGTAAATTTGATCATATATATATATATATATATATATATATTCATTCACTTTTAAAATACGGAGTGTCACTCTAAAATTTTTTAATTTTCTGAGAAACATGATTCAACTTCTAACACCATGAATTATTATTTGTTTGAGGTGAGCTGTCTGTATTTTATTGTTATCAACGTTATCATCAATTTCAGGGCTTAGTTTTAAAAATTAATACAAAGTCCCTGAGAAAATGTTTCCTTTCACAGAACAATTTCTTGTTCATATATGCTTAAGAATTAATAATCATTATTTTAAATACCTTGGTACTTTTTAGATCATTTATATAGACCATGGTGAAAAGGGAAAGATAAAGTATAAATTTGACTTCCTTGAAAAACCATTTCAGGTCCTCATTTCTAGGATGAGATTGTCCAATTTCCATGCTAAAAAAAATACCTGGGGTTGAAGTGATTGTATTCCGTAGTCTCTAATTTATTGGCCAGTAAGATAATCATTTATCTCAGATCATTACCTTCAGCATGACTGAAATGAGACTACAAAAGTCATCATCACTCTAACTTGTAAAAACTAAAGCACTTATTTTGCAAAAATTTATTTCTGCCACAGGATTAGAAAGTTGATTTCTGAAGATAGGTTTTTATATATCTAAATCTTTACTAGATTCTAAAGACTGGTGACAATTCAACTTGAGGTAAACATGTGAAATTGTGAGGAAAACAAAGTAGTAGAAAATCAGATGTGCAAATATTTAAAATGCACAATTGTATATAATTAAATGAAAAATGAGTGTGTTACCTGGATGATCAAGGACTTTGGGGATTAATGAAGAGGAGAGACCACTGGGAATTAGGAATTTCTCACTTTTTAACAGTAGTATACTGCTGTGTAGGGTGTTGGCAGAAGTGTGATGGTAGGGAGTTTTGCAATATTCTTGTACATACCCAGTTCACTAAAGAACTGTATACCTGAATCTACAATATTTTCATTTATTGCTATTGCTTGCTATTAATAGAAAATGTATTTCTCATTTAATAAGTGGAAAAACTTAGGTAAAATGGCTTACCTAAGCACACAAAATTTTTAAGGATGAAACAAAATTTTAACATAGATCTGTTTGACCGCAAAATTATAACCATTGTATATGGCTCTTTGAATTCTTCCAATTTCAGTAGCTGGGACCCATGATATTTTGTACTCTTAGTGATAATAAAAAAGACTATCAAGAAAATCCAAGGCATATGTAATTACAAGGAGTCCCTCAAGGGTGCAAGGCCAGCACACCAATCTTGTTTGCTGCATGCCTGGCGGTTGTGTTGCATTGTGGGTAATTAGTAGGAACCATTTCTTTCATTCTCCCCCTGTATGATTTCCAAGACAGCCTGAACCACAGGCGATTAATGATGTGAATGCTTGATCCTCTCCTGGGGTCATAGGCCTTGAAGTAAGACCAGACTTTGTAGTTGCCTTAGAAATGACCTTGAAAGAACCAGAAAGAATGAGGTACAGTATGTGCCAAACTGCCAAATTGGTTTAAATGGGTGAAAACTTATCATGCATCTATTCTGTATCTACATATTACATCAGTGTCTGAGACAGCTTTTTAGAGGTATGTTAAAATTGGCTTCTAAATCTAGTCCCACTAGTTGACTGTTAAATTTTCAGAACTTTTGTGAACTAGTCACCGTTAAAAATTAAATCATCTGGCCCTGAAGCAAGGCCAGCAGATTGCTGTAGCTGCTGGTTTCAAACAGGAGCCTAAAGAGATTTTTTTCTGTGGTCTGTTGGCCATTTCAGAAATTTGGAAATGGAATGGCCAATTCATCAGAAAGAAATAGCAGGTGAGTATGGCAGACTTTAGGAGGCCTGCAGGGGAGAGACCCTGGCACATCAGGACCTGCACTGTGCAGTTGACTCGGGGTGCTGGGAGAACAAGGAGCTCCCCCCCTCTCTGGGGGCAGCTGAGAGTGTGGCAGACTTTCTGCAGCCAGAAGGAGAGAGACCCTGGTGCATCGGGACCTGAACTGTGCGATTGACTTGGGGTGCTGGGAGAACAAGGAACTCTTCCTGTCTTTGGGGGGTGACTGTGATCCTGCCTGGGTGTGGGCTGAGAATCAGACATCTCACTTCATCCTGTCCCCCATCCCGTGTCCCCCCTCGCTCCCCTGCCTAGCAAGTGGGAGCCAGTGAACTGACATCTTGTGAAAAGATTGGCTATGTTATTTAGTATGAGCTCTCCACATGCAAAGATAAGGACAACCATGTGGGAGAAAACAAAAGACAATATGACAGATAGTGAAGAACTCTGGTTGTCTAGCTTTGAAATTTATGCTTTCTTATGCCCCATTCTGTTCTGTTTTTGTTGTATTTAATTTTACTCCCTATTAAAATAAAATTTAAAAAATTAAAAAAAATAAATCACATAAGCTTATAATTCAATAAGCTATATGAAATAAAGGAATATAAAATAATCATTTCTTAATCACTTTCCTATCTTTTAATTTTACACATGGCCCTAAAGTTACCTATATTCGTTGAATCTCTGTAGTATAAATAATGTGGCTCTGTGCATATTTCACCAACTTTGTATTGATTGTTGATATATTGTTAGTTTGAAATTACCCATGGTGGTGGTGTTTACACCATGGAAATTGCCAAACATTATAAATTAGGTGTGGTTTTTTGTTGGTGATGATGGTGGTGGTTGCCTAGATTTCAAAATTTGATAGAAAAATTTTAATTATGGAGATTAAACTTGAAAATATGTCATCCCTAAAACTGCTAGTAAATAACTCCATAAATAAGTACAAATAGTAAAAAAAAGTTGAGAAAATGCCCTTTCAATATTCAAACTGTTATTCAAAGCAGCATTCATTCATATCATTGAAATATAAGTGAAGTTCTAACATAATTTATTTCATTTTCATCTTGCTCATTAACATTAATAAAAGGTCAATCAAAATCCATGTGAAAAGTACACTTATTTTGATCCAGCAATCTTACTACTGATTATAGAGCCAAAGGAAGTAAAATAAATCTATTGAAGAGATACTGACAGTTTTTTGTTCATTGTAGCAATTTTCATAATAACCAAGTTAAGAATTAACATAAGTGTCTATCACTGGAAAAATATGGTATATACACACAATGAAATGCGAATAGCTAAACTTAGCAGAAAATGAAATTCTGTTATTTGCAACAACATGGATGAACCTAGGGGACCTTGTCTTATACCAAAAAAATCCAGTCAGATCATGTGGTAAAAATATATACCACATGATCTGAGTTATGTGAAATCTAAAACAAGTTTAACTCACAGAAATAGAGAGTATAATAGAGTTTACTAAGGGCTGAAGATTATGTTAAAAGAAATTGGGCAGAGAACCTCTGGGCAGGATGAAGGATCATGGAAAAAGATAACCTAAAGCAATACCCCACATCACCCTATAAAACAATGTTAGCACATTTGAATGGCAAAATATATATTACTGTAGCGGGCATCATTGCCACTGTGGCCCACTAACTCATATTACAGGTAATTGTGGCTCATAGAGAGAGAGTTATACACAAATTTCCTTCTCTGAAGTCCAGAATGGGTTTCAGATTAGTGGAGCTGAGTCACAGGCTGTATTTCAGGGTCCAAGTGAACTGGGAGAGCAAGGCAGCTTGAATTCAGTAGAAGACAGACTGTTTTCCATACAGAGTTTTAGGGTAAGATACTCATTCAGCAGAGGAAGTATTCAGGGAATGCAAGCAATTAGAGAAGGACAAGAGTCCACTCAGAATTATTTTCCATTTAACTGAATAAACTCTTATTGGTCTCTTACTGTTTGCTAGGCACTATGATGTCTATGTACTGGGGATTCCAGTGAATGAGACAGCCCATGAGTTCAAGGTGACTTTTAGAAGTGATAGAATACAGCACGACCAGCTTACAGATAGACATAAAAGACAGGCCGAGAGAGCAGACAAGATGGCGGACTGGTAGGTAGCAGGAGAGAGACCCTCTCTGAGAGAGGCAGCTCAAATGCCAGAATAGAACACCCTGGAGAGACCCAAACAGAGAGATAGACTCTCACAACACAGAAAGAAACTAAAGCTCAAAAACCCACTCGAATAAGAGGTCCTGGGGCTACTATTAGTGAAGATAAGATCGGCGAGCACGGCACCCGCCTCGAGACGCCTGAATTCCGCCCGACCTGAACAAGCGATCCGCGCCGAAGCGACTGGCTTGAGCCTCCGGAGCCCAGAGCTGAACAGCCCTGCGTGCAGCTCTGCACACCACCCACCCAGAGGCACCGTGAATTCCCACTGCAGCCGTGCTGAAGTCGGAGGTCAGGCAGTCCAGCAGTTCTTGGGGACATGGTGAGTGATGAGAATAACACCCTCCCATGGGAAAGGGGAAACCGACTGGACGACATGTTGGATTTGGGCAGGACAGCCCTAACTCCATAAGGAAGTGGCTTCAGCTGGTTATTCCCCTCGCCGAGCGGATTGGTGGAATCTGCTTGGACAAGGCCACGCCCCTGGCGGGGAGCCAGTTACTCCCTGAGATCAGTGCACACTGATGCAGTGAAGGCCTGCAAAGGTTGACTGGCCCAGAAGGGAGGAGCTAGTGCACACTGCCCATGGGTGAACTCTAATCTCTGATAACCTATTGAAGAGGACTAAAGCTCCTAGCTTGCACCCTCTAGAGGAGCCGTAAACAACAAGAAAAGGGTCTGGGAATAACACTGTACACTTGTATGGAAGGAACCAAAAACCTGATGAAAGAGAGACATAAGAAAACACTCCCAGCCCCCAACCCTAACAACATTGATCCAGGAGAGGTATATAAAAAAGAGACTGAGGGCAGCAAAAATGCAGCATCAAACACAGCGTTAGCGGACATAAAGAGATATCTTCAGGACCTCGTAAGCGGGACCAAAACTGAAATATTAATTCAAATTAAACAACAGATAAGTAGATTAATAAAAGAAGGGCTGGACATCTCTCAAGAAGACACAGACAGAAGAATGGAGGAACACAAATGGAGAGAAAAATTTAATGAAGAATTCAGAAAAAACCTAGAATTTATGAAGGAGATTCAAAGGGATTATCAGGAAACTAAAGACTCAATAGAAAGCTGGCAAAACTGCTTGAAAGAAACCAAAGTTAGACTATCAAAAATTGAATGCAGGCTTGCAATGTGGGGTCATGAAAGGGAAGATCTCTTAACAATAACAAGGGAGCAGGCAGTAAAGATACAAAGACTGGAAGATGACAAGAGGATCTATAACTTAAGAATAAAGTATGTGAATGAAGAAGCAGGAATCAAACCAGAGGAATTACAAAGGCTATTCACAGCAATTATTAAAGAAAATTTCCCAAACATAGAAAAAAGAAATGATATGCAGAAGTATGAAGCATGCAGAACTCTAGCCACCTACAACCCAAACAGAGCTACACCCAGACACATAATAATCAAGATCCCAGAAATTCAATATAAGAACAGAATATTAAAAGCCACCAGAGAAAATAAACAGATCACCTATAAAGGAAAACCCATCAAAATCACGGCAGACTTCTCCACACAGACCATCAGGTCAAGAAGAGCTTGGAGTGAAGTAATTCAAGTGCTGAAGGAGAACAATCTCCAGCCCAGATTGGTGTACCCTGAAAAAGTCTCTCTAGAAATTAATGGAGAAAAAAGATGCTTCCATGACACAGATGAGCTAGGAGAATTTGTGACCACCAGTCCAACCCTACAAAAAATACTGAAGGACATTCTAGGGAGAGAGAACAAGAAAATGAGCATTTCAGTAACAGTGGCAGAGAGGCCTCAGTGAACCAGGCAGACAGTGGAGTGGAAGAGAAAAATAGACTATCAATGGCAGAAAAATAGAATAGCAGAAACGAGGCAGAGAAGATTGGCTATAATCTCTAGTATAGAGGGCCTTGAAATACTAACAGAGAGAAACACAGGCAGAGTAGATCAGGAGATAGGGTCCATTGAGCTGCTCTATATAGGGAGGCAGTGGGACCCAAAACAAGCAGTGCACCCCATGGGAGTGGAAGGGGAGGAATTATCTAACAAATGGAGGCAGAGGATATTGTTAATGGGGTAACAAGATTTAAAATTTACATTATTCTCACCACTCTGCTTGGATGGATTATATGCTGTTCCAGTTTGTCTACTTATGCTAGACTTGAGGACATGGTCAGCTATCCCAAATATAAGAGGACATATTGTGGTAATCACCCCTAATTTTCCTATCAACTTAATCTGAAGCCCTTTATAACTTACCCTGTCTTATTATGACTGATCTTATTTGAATCTGGTTTGTTAGATTGCTACTTTGTATTGACTGATTTTATTTAAATCTGTTTTGATGGATAGCATCAAGTCTAAGAGTATAGGCAACTACACTGAAGATGACAAGATTCACTAAGATACCCACTCTGGTTTGATTATTACTTGCTTTTGAAGTCTTATAATGTCTCTAATGCTTTGTTTTTAT
>PVJX010043275.1:0-13753 GCA_004027295.1 Dolichotis patagonum
TTATATATTATATTATATTTATCATATTATATTATATTATATATAATGCATATAATATTATATAATATATAACATATAACATAACATATATATATAACATATAACATATAACATATAATATATAATATACCAGCTCTCCACAATGAATTATTTATTATGCATTACAATTATATACTAATTTTTAAATAATAAATTGAATTAAGTAAGGGAAATACATGCTTTAATAGCACCTTTAAATATTGAGTAGTAATAAAATAAATTACTTATTCATTCCAAGTAGAAAACTCAACCCTAAAGCTGACAATTACTGACTTTCTAATGCAGAAGTTTGACTGCATGATTCCTAGTGTGATAAAAGCATAAAAAATAAACAGTAAGAAATAATAGTTGTGTTCAGCACCCTAGCTAGTAGAAACAACATTAAAGTTATTTTGAGTGTTATTTAGAATTGGTAGGATAAGCAAGTCAGGAGTCACATTAATGAAATTGGAAAGAACATTTTCATGTTAGGAGAATAAAGTTACAATACAAAGTTAAAGAAGTTAGAAGAAAGCCTTCTAACCTTGGAGCAGGTTCTATCTGTATGAATTGATAACTTTTCATGCATATGTCACATTTTGACAACTACAAATTAGCAATAGACTTTATAGTGTCTGGTTGCTGACACTAGTCCCATTGTCAGAAAACTAGAGTTCCTTGGAGAAATACATGTTTTCCTGTTGAAGCCAAGATGGGGCAAACATGCATTGTGATTCTTCAAGGCAGACCCTATCAAACACCAAAGAAGTCTTTCCCAGAGAGTGGAGAACTCAACCAGAAGGGGATCTAATGGGTTAGACATGAAATAACTTGCACATCAAAAAACAAAATCTAGCAGTAGATTAGAATACCCTACCAGATTCAAAGCTAGGAGTTCATATTCTTTCTTCAAAAGGGTATAAAAATCCATAGGACAGTTTTGGAAGTGGCTACAGAATCAAGTATTGGTTGCCTTTTCCTCTATGAATGATATTTCAGGTAATCAAACAATAAATAGTTCAACAAAAAACTTTTTTGCTCAGAAAAAGTCCCTCTCCTATCTTGGATTTCCCTCTCCTGTCCTGAGTTGCAGAAGCGTACTCAGTGACAGGTCCCAACTCCCGCTCTTGGAAATCCATCACTCGCTGTGAGCTGAGGCTGTGCTCTGTCTCTCACTGGCTGCCTCCAACCAAGGGCTGAGGGTGAGCGGGACACAGAACAGGTCCCTTCCTACAGACAAGGTCTCAGGTCAGCATGGAATCCCATACTCACAGACTGCATTAGCACCTTTATTAGAAATGCACTTGCTGAGTCCAACCTCCCCGTGTCTCATTCTTTCTCAATAGTTAAAACTTACATATAATGTTTTGTGGCTTAATTTGTTTTCATGTCCTTGGATTCAAATGGTCAGCAATAGGGAGAATTTGGAAGCAAAAATTATTATCTCACAGGATAAACCTATAAGAAAAAGGGACTTTGCTGTGATAGAGATGAATCCATGTGTTAAATACTTGCATTAGGGAAGAGAGAATGCTATGTCTGGAAGAGGTATTCTGAAGGTCAAGTGACTTCCCGTCAGCCAAGAGACTGACCTCTCACTTTTATAAAACCAGCAATGAGAAATGTAGCCACAGCATGCAGAAAAAGGACAACAAATATGGATTTGAAGACTTCAAGGAACAGAAATAAGAAAATGATTTGTTACAGGGAGTAGGAAAAAATTAGATGCACTACTTAGATGCATAGTGTGCACTAATATGCACACCAAAAGCATATTAGAAATCATATTTATGGGTATATATATAATATGTGTACACATGTGTATATCTACAGGTGTGTATGTGTGATAAAAATCTCATAAATATACTTAAGGAAAAAATCAAGATTTTTATGAAAGGAGTAAAAGTAGACTAGCCCAATTTTGCCTGAAACACTAAGTGCAAATACCCATGAAATAGTTTTATTGAAATATCAGAAAGTTTGAGACTTAAGACCTTAACTGTATAATCAATCGAGATGTATTTCAATATGGACAAATAGATTACATTTAGAAGTGCAAACTTTCTGGAATATTTTACCTACATATCTTCTTTTTTCTAGTACTGGGATTAAACCCAGGGCCTTTATGCTGAGTTACATCCCAAGCCCTTTTTCTATTTATTTTGAGACAGCCGCATTAGATGGCCCAGATTGGGCTCAAGCTTGTGATTTTTCTGCCTCAGTAGCTAAGAGTGCTGAGATTACAGGCGTGCAGCACCACGCCCAACTCAATCTACATATTTTTTCCTGCAAATATATTCTAGCCAATGGAAAAATGGCTAAGGCTTTCAAGTGAGAGAGTACACAGGCCATGTTAGTTCAGGAACCAGTCCTCAGAATCCAGAGAACAGTGTGTTCCCGTGGGACAGTTATCTAACAATGCTGCAGGACTTTCTAAGACTCCCTCCTCCTCCCTCCATTGCTGCCTCCTGTTGAATCCAAAAAACTTCATTCCCTAAAGGGCACCTTGTGCCTGGTGACACACATATGCTTTGGTTGTGGCGCCTCTAAACAATGATTCATGCTGTTTTACTCCAAAATTTGGTACCCAAGGTCAAATTACTGTCCACATTATTTGATTTTTCTGGAAAAAAATAGGAAAGGAAAATAAGCTTAGATTTGTCCAAAATGTCTCTCCCAGGTCGGGGATTTAGCTGAGCGGCATAAGCGCCTGCCTTGTAAGCGCTGAGTTGTGAGTTCGATCCCTGGTACAAAAAAAAAAGTCTCTCCCTACCATCGTGGATATGCAAAGAACATCTACTGGCTGGGCCACAGATGAAATTGAGGGATAGCTCTATGGTTCTATTTAAATTCTACCAGCTGACATATTTTCAATAGGGAAAACCTAATAATCTTGTGGTAAAAGGTATTTCTTAGCATCAATTTTACTTTTCATTTTTTACCTTTGTGGTTCTGAAGATTGAACCCAATCTCCTTGAGTTACATCCCAGTCCTTTTTTATTTTGAGACAGTCTGGTTCTTCAAAAGAGAACTTGCAGTTCTCCTGCCTCAGCCTCCCAGAGTGGATTACAGGCCTATTTTTTATCTGTTATTTCTGGTACATCCTTTTTCTTAGATAGGCTCTATATTGGTATTTATACCATATGATTTTAAGTATGTGTGAAAAGAATATATTAAAATGTTGACTTTTTTGAGAAGTATAATTCTGTTTAGAATTCTCTTCTGTAAGTTTTAATGTATTTTTCAAATTATCTGAAGTCAGCATAAGGATAATAGATCCTCAAAAGAAAGTATACATTGTACTTAGTTATCTCAAATTTATTTATCTGCAAAATTATATTTATATGTGTTCAGCAAAAGAGTGGAAATATTATAAACCAATTAGTATTGACTCCCATCAATATATATGCAGTTTATGGGACAACTTGGCCACAGTACATTTGTGAACGATAGTGTAAATTTTTTGCATTACCCAAATTTTGAGTAACAAAATCATATTTGAAATAGCATTTGGCATTTACTACTCACAAGTCCTGGAGAGACAAAGTTATTCAAGTCATGCCATCAAGAAGATATATACATAGCATCTACTTTTATAGATACATACATTTGCATACTTTTGTAGTATGCAAATGAGAAAAATCATGGTATTGCTGCGGATCTAGGATTTCTAGTTATGCCTTCAGTACCAGATAAATGATGATATGTGAGTACTATCTATACTCTGGAATCCTATGAGAAGCTTATAATTTCAGCAATGGGAAAGCCAAGAATTCCAGGTGGCACATAATGGTTGGCAGCTTCTGATGGGTGTCTTGAGCTTAAGCCTAGAAAACTTTTAACACCAAGTTAGTAAGTTTGATTTGATTAGCTATTGGTGTGGGTACAGTGAAGGACATCTTTAAGAGATCTGAGTCGAATTGCTATGACTAAGAATGGCATGCTGATATCTGCTACTAGTGAGAAATACGAACTCCTACCCAACTAGTGAGCAATCACACCAACAGAAATGAGATAAGGTCACGCTCTTGGGGGATATTTGTTGTAGGGAGGAAAAGGCATAGGGGCTCCATTTAAAGATGTTTGTGTTCACCCACATGAGCCCCATGAGACCTGGCAGCCCAGCATCCTGATACACAGGCAGATCTTTGAAGCCACCCACAGAGTAGTTCTTGGATATCTGCACAAGTGCATCACAAGTACTCTGCAGAAGAAGGGCTGCAATGACCATCTTCCCTCTAACACCATGCATTTAGAAACGATACTTAACTTTTTCCATGAAACTCTCCGCACAAGTGACACCTTCCCAGGATAAAAACTAAGTGGATTTCTTATCTTGAAAGAACTCTTTTATATTAGAATAAAGTGAAACTTTCCTCTTTCCATCAAAGAGTCTTCCATTTCCCACACAAAATGCAGAAGGAGAACATTTTTAAATTTGAAAATCTTAAACCTGCTCTTTCACTTTCACAGATAAAAATCCATTATTTCCTGATAATGTATTGGCCAGAGCGAAGTAAAACAAGACGTGATTGGAACTGAAAGCCATCCAGTTTTATTTTTCCACGCGCCTCTGATTTACAGTGAAGCCTGGCTGTGTGCAGATGATAGTTATGAGCAAAGGTTGACATCAATTGGAGCTCCAGGAAAAGCTGTCTCTGTATGGGGAAAAATATCATCTTTTTAGAACATTTGAGCAGCACCTGACAACACAGACAAGGCAGAGAAGATCAATGCGACAGAAACAGTTGTCACATAATGATTAGAGAACGATCGTTCCTAATAATTTTCTTCAATAGACTCCACAGTGGAGAGCTTGATTATTTGAACATATCATAGTGTTAATTATGGCTAGGCTGCATTTACAGCCTAATTTGTATTTTTACAGTATGTGACATTTGAAAGCTTGAGGTAATTTTCAGTATCTTATTAAGTGTTTGAAATTCAGTTTGTAGTTTTAGCTTCAAACATCAGCCTTTTCACTTAGCACCAATTTGCTAAGTGGGCTTGGGAAGGGACAGTATTTGAGAAGCAAGAGAACTTCTAGGACATCTCAAGAGCATGCATTCATCAATTTCTATTAGCAGAACAAGGTACAAATAATCCTACACAGTCAGTATAGAGCTTTGTCTCAATCTGCATCAATAGGAAGCTCCAATATATATTGCTTTTGTAACCTCTAAATTGGTTTTGTGACTGAGAGAAACTGTATTGCTACCCCCTGCAACATGCGCATACTCATAGTCCAGCTACACCCTTCAGAATTTTGAATGGTTAAATTATCAATGAAGTTCTTTGAGGTACTAATAGAACTTTTCACAGACCCTAGTTTCTTCAAGACCATTTGAAAAGTTTCCCTGCTCCAAAAGAACCTGAATGTAAGCATGCAGGTTACAACATGTCATATTACTAAGATTAGAATCTACGCCTACCCAAGGAGTAGAAGAAATAGAAAGGGCTGGTTCTTAAAAAAAAAAAAAAACAAATGAGGGGCTGGGGATTTAGCTCAGCAGAATAAGTGCCTGCCTGGCAAGCATAAAGTCATGAGTTCAATCCCCAGTACCAAAAAAAAAAAAAAAAAAAAAGACTATCAAATGCAGATACTGTGCCAAACCCTTCTGGGAGTGTACACACGTGCTCACAACCCAATTTGTCTCCCCCTACTTGCTGCAGGACCTTTGGCTGGACCTTCACAGTACCTTTGAATGGACCTACTCCTCTTTCTTTCTCCCTAAAGAAGCAAAGGATTTTCCCATCTCAGTTCTGCTCACCAGAACCCAAATCTGGTGAGTGAATCAAATTGCTCATGACCAGTAAATGAATTTTTTTCACCTTGAATAATATTTAAACTTGAATACTTCCATCAATGATATAAATTATTGTCACCCATCACATTAATACTTATGATAGAAATTTTAGGAAATCTGGATAGAAAGATATAAATGTGAATAAAAGAATTTTTCTTATTAGGTTGTACAAATAGGTGTAAATTAAAACATAAATAGGTCCATCTTAAAAAGTGATTTGCAAGAAGTGACATTTATTTTCTAAATTAACCAACGAGCTTTAGTCAAAAGTTCTTAACACTCACCTACCCACTCTATCTCGTGTTGACACTGGGATCATGACAAAATCTCGCAGATTTTTGTTTTAGGATTTGTTGGTATTGCTTTTGTTTTTGTTAAGAACATACAAATAGAACTACAAGATGAAATATGTAGTTTACTGAGCATGATACTCCCTTTAAATAGCTTGAGCAATATTTAAAATACATTAAGAAAATATTTTTGCAGAATTCAGCCGTGAATCTGTCAGGACCTGGGCTCTCCTTTGTTGACCACTTTCAGGCCATGTTGGAACTTAGGGTGCTGAGCAACCCAGCCAGCAGCCTGCCCTGGTAAGTGACTGTGGTCTGGCAAGCCGCAGCCGCCCCAGGGCAAGAAGCAAGAAGCAACAGCATTTCCTGAGATCAGCACCTTGTTGGAACTTGGGGCGCTGTGCAAACCAGCAATCAGCCTGATGCCTACCGGAGTGCGGGCTTAGAATCAAACATACCATCTATCCTCCCCCCCACCCCCGTTAGCAAACGGGATCCTGGGATCTTGACTATTCTTGGGAGCTTGAAGGTATGTAATGCAGCAAATGGGGAGAATTTCCTTTGACTATCTCTTTGAAGGTAGATATTTTTATTGCCGTTTTGCTTTGTACTGATTAACGACGTTGCTCTATTCAGTATTGTTTTGATAAGTTCTACAATATTGTGTATTTCTTTTGATTTTGCTATACCTGATTGATAGAACTATTGTGAAGACAATGAGATATGCAATTGTTCCTATTACTGTTGCCCCAGTGATGTGCTGTGACGTTCTGTACCAATTTCACTACATTGTCTCAATTGGCTTTATTCCATCCTGTTTTGTTGTATATTACTGCCTCCAAGTTCATAACAAATTAAATTTTAAAAAAATAGAACATGAGAAAACAAGGTAACAAAATGCCTCCAAAAATTCTCAACTCCACCAAAGCAGATCCATGGGGCGTGGATGAGGAGAAACTCAAAAACAAAACAACAGAATTATATAAGGTAATTAAAAAGGAAACAACAGCAACAAACCAGATCAATAAGATACTGAGCAAGCAGAAACATGATGTAACTAAACAGATAATGGACTTAAAAAGCAAAAGGAGGGAAAGAAAGTGCTCTAAAGGATATAACTGCATGTATGTTTAAGTGTGTAAGATTGATAACCATATTACTAAGTTTTTTTGGATCGTTGAACAGAACTGTTTGCAGCCTCACTGTTTGAATATCCACTTTGTATGCCTTAATTTTGTAACATGAACAACTATTTCTAAGAAGACAATATGTAATTTATCAACTAGTGATTTCTTACTAGTTCTTTTGAAATTCTGTATTATTTCTACCCTTTTTTCTGTTTTGCTTCTTTTCTTTTTAAATAAAATTTTAAAATAAAATAAAATACATCAAAAAATAAAAATGCAGTGTATAGACTTTAATATCACTTGCTCCTTGGAAATTCTTCTCAGGGATACTTTTGCATAGTTAAATAAGCATATGTTCAATAGAGAAAAGAAAACAGTAGGCAGAAATATTGACTTGGTATTTGGATATATTAACAGCTAATGTTAGCTACACAGAACTAAAGCAATCATACCACTCCCTTCTTTTCCAGTTATTATGGCTTATTCATATATTTTTCACAACTTACTTAGAAGCTATCTAATTGTTAATTAATACAAATTACTTTTTCTTTTAATGGAAACACCATAGCTTTTCAGAAAAATGATATTTTGAATATATACTTTCAATTACCATGAATGTTCATTTCATGCGTGTTTGAGTAATTTTCTGAGGTTTTGTTTATAGAGAGTTTTTTTTCCTTTCTTTCCAGTACTAGGAAACAAACACAGAGGCACTCTACCACTGAGCTACAGCTCTAGTTTCTTTTTATTTTTTATTTTGGGACATGGTCCTACTAAGTTGTTCAACCTGGCCTCAAACTTGCAGTTCTCCTGCTAGGACTACAAGCAAGAACCACCATATTCTGCCAGTTTTCTGGGGTGTCTTGGACTTTGTTTCATTTTATTTTTTTCCTGTCTCTGGTAATGATGTATGTTATTATCTTGGCTTCACTTTGTCTAATTCAAATTAGTTGAAAGTGTCCTCAAAATTTGAGATAAATTTCACAAGAGAGAACACAATGAGTTTATAAGCATTTTTTTTAAACATTACTGAAAAGTTTTAATCCAAAAGTGAAGTAGACACTGCTGACATGAAGAAAAACAATGACAACTGCACATGGATCACATTAACAGAATGAATGACAAGTCTCAACTTCATTTTACACTGTGACACAGTATCTCATTTCTGCTGTTATCTTTACTTTAGATCAATACCATTTGCTGCAACTGAGTCAGTCCTGGTACAATCCTCATCAATCTTTATGGTGGTTGAAATGACCAAATCAACTTAATGATTTGGTGTAATTATTACACTGAAGTTCTCCTTCCTTTTTAAAATATTTGTGTTAGCCAGGTGTGGTGGTACACATCTGTAATCCTAGCACTTGGAAGGCTGAGGCAGGAGGATTGTTGCAAGTTCAAGACCAACCTGGGCTACAAAGTGAATTTAAGGCTACTGTGAACTGCATAGCAAGATCCTGTCTCAAAAAAACAAAAACAAACAAACAACATAAAACCAATAAAATATTTATGTTTAATTTGTACATATTTCAAACTTGCATGCATTTCAGACATTACAGAAAGATGTCATATATGTTGCACTAGAAACTCAAGTTTAATTTAAATACCCTGGACATAGGCTACACCTATCTCTATCTCCTATAACAACTCTAAATGCCCACACACACAAATATTCCCATTATTACACTAGCAAAATCCATCTAATCAAGCCTATTGAGAGCCTGCAATTTTCAAGGGAAGAGTTAATCGAATTCAAATCTTAATACAAAAGAAATTTTCAATTCCCTATCCACTACCTTTTTGCAGAAAGTTGAGCATGTGTTCCTAGATCAACATACACATAACTTATAAAAGCCAGTGTGAGAAACAAGGACAGTTTCTATAAATATCAGGAATCTAGCCTCTGATTGCTCATTGAGCTACAGGCAAAGTGTGAGAGACAATTGTTGTGCTTCCCCACATTTTGCAAGCCCCTCCCCTGTTCCTGAAGTAACTTCTAGGAGATTTAAATCAATATTGCCCCTTTTATGTTTCTCTTTTTCTCATTTTGGAAGCTAAACATTAAGAGCTAAGACATACAGAACAAATGTGTTTATGTAGAAGGTGAAAAAATTACATATAAATATCAGAGAAAGGTTCAGAAAAGACTAGAGAGTACTTTAAATTTACAACTCCAGCTTATCTTTGGTATAGATGTAGACTGAAACAATAATTTAAAAAAAACACAAAGAATAACTAAAATCAGTAAATTGTGCACAAAGGAAATCTGATACCCAGCTACCACATTATTACATTCAAATTATCAATTTTTGAAATTGAAAAAAATTTCAGGACATACAAAGAAACTAGAAAGTATAGTTCATTCACAGGGAAAAACATCAGGAGAAATTATTTCTAGGAAAAAAGACCAGATGTCAGATACACATAATGAAGACTTAAAAAGAGTTGTCTTATACATGCACTGGGAACTGGAGAACAATGTGAAGAAAATTAAGAAATCAATGTGTAAATAAAATGTAAGTATAAATTGATAGAAACCAAGAAAAGGAATAGTGGACTATAAAGTATAGTAACTGAAACAAAACTATGATAGAGATATTCAAAGGCAAATTTCAGTAACTATACAAAAGACTCAATGAACTTGAAGACAGGACAGTTGGAATTATTATATCTGAGGAATAGAATTTAAAGAGACCTGAGAGGCACCAACATATGCATTATGAGTCCCAGAAAGAAAAGAAAAGGAGAAAGATAATAGCAAATATTCAATGAAATGATGTCTGAAAATTTCCTAAGTTTAATGAAATACCTAAATATCAAAAGACCTCAATAAGCTTCAGGTACAACAAACACAGAGACCCACATGGAGACACATTATAATCAAAGACAAAGAAAATCTTGAAGGTGGCAAGAGAAAAGTGATTCACCACATATAAAGAATCCAAACAAAGGAAGAAGAAGAGGTAGAGGAAGAGGAAGAGGAAAAAGAGAAAGGAAGCAGGCAAGGGGAAGGGGAAGAAGGAAGCAGATAGGCAGGCAAGAGAATGAACACATACAAAAAATACCAAAACTAATGATTAATATGGATAAAGAAGAAACTCATTAAATATTCATAGTTTAAAACAGTGCTTCGGAGGGAGAAAACAAGATGGCAGACTGGTAGGTAGCAGGAGAGAGACCCTCTCTGAGAGAGACAGCTCAAATGCCAGAATAAAACACCCTGGAGAGACCCAAACAGAGAGAGATGGACTCTCACAACCCACGAAGAAACTAAAATGCAAAAAACCGCTTGAATATGAGATCCTGGGGCTACTATTAGTGAAGATAAGATCAGAGAGCACAGCGCCCTCCTCGAGCCACCTTCCTGCCTGACCTGAACAAGCGATCCACACCAAAGCAACTGGCTTGAGCCGCCAGAGCGCAGAGCTGAACAGCACTGCGTGCAGCTCGCCCAGACCCAGCCCTGTACACGACCCACGCAGAGGCACCGTGAATTCCTACCACAGCCGTGCTGAAGTCGGAGGTCGGGGAGCCCAGCAGTTCTCGGGGATGCGGTGAGTGATGGGAATAAGACCCTCCCATGGGAAAGGGGAAACCTACTGGACGACATGTTGGATTTGGGCAAGACAGCCCTAACTCCATAAGGAAGTGGCTTCAACTGGTTGCTCCCCTCACCAAGTGGATTGGTGGAATCTGCTTGGATTAGGCTGTGCCCCTGGTGGGGACCAAGTGAGTCCCTTCAATATTACTTCCCTGAGATCAGTGCACACTGATGCAGTGAAGGCCTGCAAAGGTTGACTGGCCCAGAAGGGAGGAGCTAGCGCACACTGCCCGTGGGTGAACTCTAATCTCTGATAATTTATTGAAGAGGGCTAAAGCTCCTAGCCTGCACCCTCTAGAGGAGCCTTAACCAACAAGAAAAGGGTCTAGGAATTACACTGTACACTTGTATGGAAGGAACCAAAAACATGATGAAAGGGAGAAATAAGAAAACACTCCCAGCCCCCAACCCTGAGAACATTGATCCAGGAGAGGTAAATACAAAAGAGATTGAGGGCAGCAAAAATGCAACATCAAACACAGCGTTAGCAGAAATAAAGAGATATCTTCAGGACCTCGTAAGCGGGACCAAAACTGAAATATTAATTCAAATTAAACAAGAGATAAGTAGATTAATAAAAGAAGGGCTGGGCACCTCTCAAGAAGACACAGACAGAAGAATGGAGGAACACAAATGGAGAGAAAAATTTAATGAAGAATTCAAAAAAACCTAGAATTCATGAAGCAGATTCAAAGAGATTATCAGGAAACTAAAGACTCCATGGAAAGCTGGAAAAACTGCTTGAAAGAAACCAAAGATAGACTATCAAAAATTGAACACAGGCTTGCAACGTGGGGTCACAAAAGGGAAGATCTCTTAAAAATAACAAGGGAGCAGGCAGTAAAGATACAAAGACTGGAAGATGACAAGAGGATCTATAACTTAAAAATAAAGTATGTGAACGAAGAAGCAGGAATCAAATCAGAGGAATTACAAAGGCTATTCACAGAAATTATTAAGGAAAATTTCCCAAGCATAGAAAAAAGAAATGATATGCAGAGGTATGAAGCATACAGAACTCCAGCCACCTACAACCCAAACAGAGCTACACCCAGACACATAATAATCAAAATCCCAGAAATCCAATATAAGAACAGAATATTAAAAGCCATCAGAGAAAAGAAACAGATCACCTATAAAGGAAAACCCATCAAAATCATGGCAGACTTCTCGACACAGACCATCAGGTCAAGAAGAGCTTGGATTAAAGTAATTCAAGCACTGAAGGAGAACAATCTCCAGCCCAGATTGATGTATCCTGCAAAACTCTCTCTAGAAATTAATGGAGAAACAAGATGCTTCTATGACAAAGAGGAACTAGGAGAATTTGTGACCACCAGTCCAACCCTACAAAAGTACTGAAGGACATTCTAGGGAGAGAGAACAAGGATACGAGCATTTCAGGAACAGTGGCAGAAAGGCCTCAGTGAACAAGGCAGACAGTGGAGTGGAAAAATAGACTACCAATGGCAGAAAAATAGAATAGAAGAAATGAGGCAGAGAAAATTGGCTATAATCTCTAGTATAGAGGGCCTCGAAAAACTAACAGAGAGAAACACAGGCAGAGTAGATCAGGAGATAGGGTCCAGTGAGCTGCTCTATATAGGGAAGCAGTGGGACCCAAAACAAGCAGTGCACCCCATGGGAGTGAAAGGGGAGGAATTGTCTAAAAAAAGGAAGGCAGAGGATATTGTTAATGGGGTAACAAGATTTAAAATTTACATTTTTCTCACCACTCTGCTTGGATGGATTACGTGCTGTTCCAGTTTGTCTAGTTACGCTAGACTTGAGGACATGGTCAGCTATCCCAAAAATAAGAGGACACATTATGGTAATCATCCCTAATTTCCCTATCAACTTAATCTGAAGCCCTTTATAACTTATACTGTCTTATTATGACTGATCTTATTTGAATCTGGTTTGTTAGATTGCTACTTTATATTGACTGATTTTATTTAAATCTGTTATGATGGATAGCATCAAGCCTAAGTGTATAGGCAACTGCACTGAAGATGACAAGATTCACTAAGATACCCACTCTGGTTTGATTATTACTTGCTTTTGAAGTGTTATAATGTCTCAAATGCTTCATTTTTATTAATGTTGTTATACACTGCTGAGGCACCAAGGTAACTGTTGTAGATCACCTTGTATTGCAGTTTTATGTGACTTTTCTGCCTCATGCTTTTCTAGGAATTGTTTTGTTTTATCTTGCTTTGTTTTGTTTTTCCTGCTAATACAGAAATGATAGATATACATGTAGAGACTCATGCATGTGTAGAGCTTATAAACAGTTTACGAGAACCAACTATATAACACATGTTGAAATAAACAACTACTTTGAAAAAAAAGAGACACTACAATACCCAGTGCTGATTCCATAATGTCATGATGCAGAATCCAGCAAAACTATCAGTTTTTGCTCTACGTGATCTTAGCTTACTTTGCCGTATTTAAGTTCAACACACATTAACATATAGACAGCTGTTTTGAGGAGAATGAGAGACACTATGACAGCCATTCTTGGCTTCCCTAATGTCTGGTCTTGAAGACCTGAAATGCCCTCCTTGTCCTGCTCAGATCAATTCCATACTAGGTTGTTTCATGTGAATTCCCTATAGGTGACAATATGGACAACTATTTGGAAGAAAACAAGAGTCAATATGAAAGAGAGTGAATATCTCCAATTGTCTAGCTTTGAAATTTTTGTTTCTTACATTGCTTTCTTGTGATCTGCTTTGCTCTGTTTTGTTGTGTTTAATTTTACCCTTTTGATATAATTGCATGTATATTTGAGTGGGTAAGATGGATGACCATATTGCTGTTTTTGTCAGATCATGGAGCAGAACTGTTAACAGTCTCACTGTTTGAATGTCTACTTTACATGTTTTAACTTTGTAATTTGAACAA
>PVJX010043276.1:0-13751 GCA_004027295.1 Dolichotis patagonum
GCAGGTCTGCGCAGACTTTCGATCCAAACAGCTCAGGCCACTCTATGGTCCGGGGTTTTCGGGTCCCAAAGAGACAGCCTGAGATGCTGCTTTCTGGGAGACTTCCTGGGCATGAAGGGCGGGGCTACAGGGCCAAACAGACCTGGCCCAGATGCCGATCTCCAGGCAGTTCCCTGCGGATGAAGGGCGTGCTTACCAGTCCCAAAGAGTCACGCCGAGATGCAGGTCTGCGCAGACTTTCGATCCAAACAGCTCAGGCCACTCTATGGTCCGGGATTTTCGGGTCCCGAAGAGCTGTGATAGCTACTGTTGATGTCCAGTTGTCTTAATGTAAAGTACTGTGTTGCCTATGTTGTCTTGTTCTGATCTGCTCTGTACTGCCCTCTTTTGTTTTATACTCTTTAAAATAAATAAAGAGTAAGGAATGGATTCCACAAGGCAGTATTTAGCAAGCAATAGCTGGAATGTTGTAATCATCACACAATAAATACAATGATCACTAGGTACATAGAAGCTTTGATTACAGCAGCTGCCAAAGAATTATATTGTTGTTAGTGAATAAGTGAAATTATGACCACTGTGCTACTATCACTGTAGGAACCCACATAGGGACAGTAGCTGGGTAGGACTCTTGGGAATGGGCTTACAAGCTGTTTAGAGCTAGTAGCAAAGTGGGGGGAGCCAACTTGGTAGGCTGCAGTGGGCTTGGGCTGGGGTCAAGATTATGGTAATCTATCTCAGATGCTATCCAACAAGTTGGCAATCCCATGAAAAAAGTCCTCCTGAAAGGCAACATGGACCACCTCACAAATAATCTATGAGCAAATGTCATGGGGGGCCAGCATCACCTTGGCTGTATGGAGATGTAGGAAATACTCTCCTACATGGGGTCCATGCTGGTATGTAAGTCAGAGATTTCATTTCCATTTTTGAACCACTACAGGCTGATGTTTTTGGGGAAGAAGCCATGGGACTTGCAGGTGATCACTGTTTGCCCAGGAATGACCCTTGCCAGAGGGTCTGACACCAGGGAGAAGAGGGTCTAGATGCAAAGGAAAACTGTTTTTAGGTTTTTTATATTTATCAGTACATGCTTGTATTATATAATGTTTACATTTGTTTTAGAGAGTTGGTATATCTTCATAAGCATCTTGATTATATTTTTCATCCCCTTTCCTTCCCTTTCATCCCACTCCCTCCATTTGACCTTTTCCTTTTGAAAAAGATCTATTTTCTTACTTCCTATTATCTACCTCTTATTTTGCCATATATTGAATTTTTTTGTATTTTATATAAGACAAACAATGCACTATCTGAGCTTGTGTAACTAATTTATTTCCCTTAACATGATCTCAGGTGCATCCATTTTTCTACAACTGACGCAAGTTTATCTTCTTTATGGCAGAATATTACTGCATTGTGTATAAATACCACATTTCACCTCTTGATGGACATATAGGTCCCTTCCAAGATTTACCCATTATAAGTTGTGCTTCTGTAAACATGACTATGCATGCATCATGATAATATAATGTCTTAACATGGCAAAGGATCATCCAAAGACAACAGATGTAATAGTTGTGACCACCACTAACATCAAACAAGTAACAGTGTGAAAAGCCTTTCTGGATGCTATTATTTTCACTGCTATCATCTTTGCAGTGGTAGAAATAGGCACTTGATCATGATAAATGTGTAATCTACAATTGACCTATGATCACACCATAGCCATTACTGTGAAATCATCCTAACAAAGCTAGGAAGGTAGCATCCATAGCCACTTGTGTCCTGGAGTTGAACATACACTGTCCCTCTAAATAATGAGAAATGGGACACACAAGTGGAATACAGGACTGAGGTCAAAGTCCTTTTCTCTGAAGGAAGGAGTCTCCAGCAGACTGGGCACAGGACAGAAGTTACAGCCAGGTCTCATTACATGTGTTGCCTCTTCCCTACTGGCTCATGGTGAAAACCTTGCCTACTTAGGAAAAGCATTTATGGAAGTAAATACAGGGGACAAATAATACTGGAACAGTAAGTGGAAGCTGTAACTTGGGTGACCATCCTGAGACACGGCACCACATCCCATCACTCCATCCATGAAGCAAAGGGCTTCATTTCTCTTCTCCAGACCACAGCAAAGATTAAATAAGGCTGAGTGAGAATTTTTGATGGATTATACACAGGAAAGGATTCTCAAAAGCACACTAAGATCTATCCTAATTTAAGTAGGCACTTTATATGTTTTTTCCCATTCATATGGAAATGCGTATAAACTGTGTCAAGTCCTATATTTGAAAGGAAAAGACTAACTAGATGTTTTTCTGAATCTAAAAGATTTGCTTAGAGCATTTTAAACTTAGAAACAGAGATCTCCAGGTATACAGTAAATGTAGGTAGTTAATTTCCTAATAGCTGGTTAATTACAAGAAATAGCAGAACTGCTGGTAGACTATAGCTCCTTCTGCTTCTCCAAGTCTAATCAAGAGAAAAAGGAAAGAGATTCTCCTATGGAATGCTCCAAAATGGTGTCTCCAGATTAGCAACTATTGCCTAGCATCTTCTATCACATTAACTGGGCATTAAAGTCTTACATATATTTTTATTTTGGAAATATTTATCTTGCTCACTAGCATCCAGCAAACATTTTGAAGTCATAATGAGGAAGGTATCACATCAAAACTGTAGTGTAAAGGACAAGTGGCTGTAATCCTTATGGGATGAAAGGCTGAAATCAGTGAAAAAGCTCCTGGGCTAAGTGGCTGTGGTCTGGCAAGCCACAACCACCCCAGGGTGAGAACCAACAGTGTCTCCTGAGATCTGCACCATGTTGGAACTTGGGGCACTGGAAAACCAAGCAACCATCCTGCCACCCTGGTAAGTGGCTGTTGTCTGGCAAGCCGCAGCCACCCCAGGGTGATAACAAGCAGTGTTTCCTGAGATCTGCACCATGTTGGAACTTGGGGCACTGGGAAACCAAGCAATCAGCTCACTTCCTTGGTAAGTGGCTGTGAATCTACTGGCACACAGGCTGAGAATCAGACATCCCATCCCCGCCCCCCCCCCGTTAGCAAGTGGAAGCCAGAAATTGAGCATCTCTTGGGAGGTTGACCATATGTAATATAGCAAATAAGGGGGATTTCCTTCTACCATCTCTTTGAAGGCAAATATTTTTGTCACTGTTTTGCTTTGTCCTGATTAATGGTATTGCTCTATTCAATATTCTGTTTTTACAAGTTCTATAGTATTCTGTATTTCCTCTCATTTTGCTAAAGCTGATTGAAAGAACAACTATTGTGAAGATAACAAGATATACTATGGTAGCTATTTCTGTTATCCTGGTAACCTGCTGTGAAGTTCTGTACCAATTTCACTACACTATCTCAACTGGCTTTATTCCATCCTGTTCTGTTGTATTTTACTACCTTCAAATTAAAAAAAATTTTAAAAAGCTCCTGGGCATAGATCCTCTTGAGCCTTTCAGATCTTTATTCTTTGAACCATAACCATAATGGTATCTAAGTATGAGATGCTGTTGGAAACAAGGTACGGAGAATTGCAGGGCTGGTCAAAGGCAATAGAGTAGGGATTGAAACTGAGCTTATATTCTCCTGCTAGGCTGCTTAGCATTTGTTCTCTAACTTCTGAGCCTAGCTATAGTGTTTACTTCTGTAAAAAGTGAAGTAAAAAATAAATGCAATTCTTCATTGTGGCCTGGGAAAATCCATGAAGTAGGCTGTAGAACACAGTGTTTGGCATATTAGGGGCATTTAATAAGCAACACCTATGACTACTGTCATAACATTTGGTCATTACTACTTCTTAAACCACAAGTTTATTCTGTTGGGCCAAAATGCTCAACAGAAACAGGCAGAAAACACAGGAAAAGGATATCCTGTTCCTGAAGATGCCAACTGCCAAAAAAAAACCTCAAAGGAACAAACAAGAAGAAATGATTTTTCTTCCTATTTTGCTAATAATCCACTCACGAAATTCGAGGTGAAGTTGACAAAGTAGCTTTGAAAACACCGCAGAATTATAGGTGATTACTGAAAAGCAGTGTTTAATGGTACTGAAGCTCTGGGACGACAGGACAGGTTCCTCAGTGACATTTTTGGTCATTGAGGCTGGAAGGGTTCCTTGCTGAAGATCAAAGATTTCCTGATCTCCAGTGCCTGTTCAGCATGGACTGGAGTGAGACGGCAGGTCCTAAACTCAGGCAGGGATCTGAGCAGAGCTCTCTCTGCACTGCCCCTCTGTGACTCTGAGACCTGCTCCTTTGGAGTTGAACTGGTCTTGGACCTAGATAACTGTGGCCAGCACATGTTGTGCTGATCAATCCTCACTGAAAAGGGGCTTTCACAGCCCAGCTCCATGGACACCACTTTCACCAGGGCCAACAAACCCCAACTTACCCTTGTAGCCTTACAATATTGAGCTCAAGGATGCCAGATCTGGGTTTGAATTAGAATTTTCTGGAGTAGTCTGCAACTTCAAGTGTCAGAACACAGGTGAGGACAAGTACACTAGAAATTTAGGGTTGAGTCTGGGTTGGGAGCTTTTCAGAGAGTCTCACAAGATTCCAATGAACTTTCAGGTTGAGGACCACCACCTACACCCAACCTCACAACACACCTGGACTGATAAAGGAAAGTAATTTCCTAGGATCATGCTTCAATGTTACAAAGCTCACAATGATGTAACATTTTCAGCAAAGCAGGCTGGGTTAAGCACTGTATACTGCTGTAGAACTCAAGAGTCCAGAAAGACTGTAGCAGGAATAGAAGGATTTATTAGGTGTATACGTGACTCAGCAGACTTGTGTTCAAAAGACTGAACCCTGAACAATGGAAGGGCTCTAGTTTTTTTTTTTTCCATCAGTACCGGGGATCAAACTCATAACCATGCGCTTGCAAGGCAGGCGCTTATGCCGTTGAGCTAAATCCCCAGCCCCAGGGCTCTAGTTTTGTGTATTTTCCCAAGGGTGTTGCTCTGTTGGCATGTAACTTGAGAATGGGAAAACAGAAAAAAAGCAGTTTGTCAAACTGTGCTCAGTTGCCTTGGTTAGGCAAAAACAAGAATTTTTGAGAATTAGAGGTTATGAAATTTACTTATAAAGTAACTGCTTTTAACTGAATTAGAATAAAGAACAACAGCTGAAGGGAGGAAAAAGTTTGGAGAAACTCAAATTTTTCTTTTTAAATCTTGCTTTAGTATGACCATGCTTAAGCCTAACACAGCTCACATTAATGAAATGTTTTCTGCACAATGGCTACTTTGAAAACATGTGATTTCACTGATATCTTGGCCATACTTTATAAAGGACAGGTGAGAAAACCAAGGTTTACTCTGTACAGAGCATGTGAAGGGTCTGGAATGTGAGCCATGAGCTGGGATGTGAGCCCAAGCAGTAGAGTTCTGAACCTTGACCCCTGATTACTGTGTGTTTGATACAGAGTAACAATGCTGGCTACCCCAAATTCAAGACTTTGTGCACAATCTCTCCAGTCTTCACACAATCCTGAATCAGGACCATGAACATTACATAGTTATAGAGATGGGGAAATTGACTCTAGGGAAGCCAATCCTCACCCAAAGATGCACAGATCATAGGATTATACTATTAGGTACTTAGAGTCTGTTCTTCAACAGTCCTTGCTTATCCTGATAACAACATTAAAATGTTAAGTCATCCCCATTATGTAGATCAGGAAACTGACTCATCAAGGGGTACTAGGTGGCTCAAAATTGTATAACTTTGTAATACTATTTTGATCTGTTGGTGACTGCTCAGTGCCAGGATACTTGCACAGAGGACTTCAAAGCCTCTTTTCCTTCTTAGAAGGAGTCCATGATTCCCATTATTTCATGGATGAGACAACTGACACTGAGGGAAACAAAGGCACTGTATCTTTATCCACCACTATGTCTTGGTAAGTATTTCTTATGCCTACAATAATTTCATGTTTTGTTTTTCTTAATAGAACTGATGCCCTGAGTTTTGAAGGCTCAGCACTTGCTACCACTTCACTTCTTCCATTTTTCTTCTTCTGAGGTAAACACCCCTCATGAAGTCCTGCCAACCTAAGGAAATAACAGAAACTCTGCTTCCATAAGCCCCACACTTCCTCTGGCACCTGCTTCTTCTGCTTTATGTCCACTGTTCAGTAAAGGAGCCACATCTCACTGAAAGAAACATCGTGGGTTCCCCACAAGCACTGAGATGTGTCCCTAAAGAATGACACATCCTGAGACCAGAACAGGATTTCCTCATCTAGGGATGTCAAGCCAGCATTGTCTCCCCCCACAGAAATTATTTTGAGTCAATTGTGGTTTTAATGCCTGTTGCTGGAGCACAGAAAAATCACGAGGTTTTGGGAGAGGGTTGGAGCAATTCTGTTCACTGTGGCAAACACAGTGGTACTTCACAGAGTAAGGCTGTGGGTTAGGCTGTGAGGATCACACTTTGCCTTCCTCACCCAGTCACAAGTCAGGGCTCACTCTCAGCCACAGTGTCCTACTCTATAATGATGCAACAAAACTCTCCTACAATCTTGGTTCAAGGTGAAACTGTCATGAGTAAGAGATAGCATCTGTCATGCTGCCATTCTGTTCATCCAGTCCTCCTTCTTTCTCTGCAGCCTAAATTGGAGCAATGGCGTGACACAGAGGAACAAGTGCCTGAACAGGAGTCTGAAGACTGAGTCAGCCTCAGACACTTGCTGACTGTGATTACCTAGGCATAGGAGGCACCCTGTTGGAACTCCGGAGTCTTTCTTTACCAGGGAAGATAGGATGAAGCCACAACGCTGCCTAAGTCCAGGGGTTGTGAGGACAACCGACTGCTATCACATCTGGGAGGGAAAGTTAGCAGCATCTTCATGAATTACAACACATTTACCCTCTGACCCAGCCAGTAGGCCCTGGCTGGGATCAAATTAAACATCCAACTACAGATGATTAAAATTTTTTTGATATTTCCTTTTGAAGAAGTAATTTGCAGCTGTTAAAATAATGGAGCAGCTCTCTAAGTCCTGGTATGGAACACTATTATGAAATTATGATTTCATAATTTCCTCCAGTGTGTACCTCCTGATCCCTCTATAGAAACTATGTGCTGAGGCTGCTTTTAGCATGGCTGAACTTAAATGTAGTTTCTACTCCTCATCCTGGTACTAAGTGGTTATTTCTGGCCCTCAGACTCACATCTGCAAGCAGATTGGGCTGGATGGTCTCAAGGTCACTCTTGTCCAAGAATTAGACATTAGAAAGAAGATGCAGGCCATGGGCAGGAAACACAAAGTGAACTTGGCTGTATCAGTTAGGTTTTCTTATGTCTCTCATATGGGATATCTTTTACTGAAAAGAACACTCAGGTGGTCTCAGAATCCTCGGCGCCTGCAAGAAGCTGTTGCTCATACAATAAGGTTTGGCAGACAGACCTAAGGAAAGGTTCAACATCTTGATATTTCTCCAGGCATGACATCAAATCAAAATGGAGCCTCTGACTGTGAGGAATATTCTCAGTATTTTTCTATAGGGGAAATGAAAATAAATTCAGCCTCCCACCTCTGCAGGGGAACACCAACTTGGTAGGTGATGAGTTCCACCTGGGCACTTTCCTTCTGGTTTCCTGGCCTGCCAAAAGTATCCTGGGTCACAGTAGACCCTCACTGCTGTGGCATAAGAAAAGACTCACACTCAGAGAGGAAGTTCTGTCTGGGTACAGTAGGCAAGATCTGCTCCTTTACTAGACTGTTCCTCTTCTATGGAGACAAAGATAGGGGTGGAGTGGAAAAGTAGAACATTGTGCAGTAGTTAGACAATGGCTGAAGAATGTCCCTATTTTCTTGGTGTGGAGCCTTGAGCCAATAACAGACTGCAGGCCTTGGCTGCTGTGATAAATGGGTGACATTAAATCATGAACATGAGCACCCACCATCTGACCTGCTTCTTCACTGATACTCACAGATTGCAGGCTGTGATTCCTGACATACTTTCATACATTGAGAAATGAGGGAAACCCAAACTGTACTCACCACCCACAAACAGCTTGGTGCCTCCTCCAGACTGTATCTCCTTGTCTTCAGAGCCTGCTGTTTTTTGGTACTTGACACAGTAGTAGGTGCCTGTGTCTGCAGGGGTAACGTTATGGATTCGGATTGAAAACTCTGTGTTTCCCAGTGTGACATTTACCACATTTGTGACTCGGTTGAAGTGGCCTCCTCTGTAATTGTAGATTAACTCCCGGCCTTGTCCTTGCCCCCTGAACCACAGTATGGGTCCCACAGGTAACAGAGAGGTCACAGTACAGTGCAGAGTGGCAGTCTCTCCTGTGGTGACCAACACTAGCTTCTCAGGCTGAATCACCTGCAGAATCTCATCTTTGGCTGTTGGGAGGAAAACACAGAGCAGTTATCAGTCATCCTGATGGTTGCTGTGTTTTTCCAAAAGTTAATCAGTACAGAATTAGAGTGACAGAGTGCACACTCTGAGTGCATACTGGAGCTCAGCACACTGCATTTGTTATCACATTTACTCCTCACATGAACTGGCCTTTATGAAGAAACAGAAGCCCACAGGTGCCAAAAAACATGATAGAGTATGGATTTGCATGCCACAGGCTTCTTTGAGTCTCATAATAATCTCATGCTTCACCAAATATTTGTTACTTTTCACATTCTGTTCACATAGTACACTAGTCATGGCATAGAGCATGAGATTATTGAGATTGATAAGATTCCTTTAGACAACTGAGTTCCAATCAGAGGTTGTGGTGTCATCAATGGGACATGCACTCAACCTTGGAAATCCCTGGATCAGTTTCCCTCTTTCACAGAGATGCTCAGGATGGGGTTTGTTCTGTCAGCATATGAGACAGTGGTACCCAGAACTCCCAATGCACAATAACTTGTAACTTTTTTCTTTCTTTTTTTATTTTGAAAAGATTAAAACCAAATGAGACAAGACATAATAGTCAATCAAAACAAAAGGATGAAGTATTTCTCATGCAGTTTGCATTTTATTCATGAATTCTCTGCCTACCCCTATATCTCTAAGGTTTCTATCTACCTTATCTTCCAGTAGATTTAGTATTTCTGTTTTAATATTTAGATCTTTGATCCATTTATACTTCAGTTTTGTGCATGTTGATAAGTATGGGTCTGTTTTCAGTCTTTGGTATGTGGAGAGCCAATTTTTCCAACATCATTTATTAAAGAGGCTATCTTTTTCCCAGTGAACATGTTTAGCCCCTTTGTCAAATATAAGGTTGTTGAGTGTCTTTGTAGCTGTTTTTGCATCTTATAATCTGTTCTATTGATCCTCAGGTATATTTCTTTGCCAGTACCATGCTGATTTTATCTATGTGGCTTTGTAGTATAGTTTCAAGTCAGGAAGTGAGATGCCTCCTGCCTTGCCTTTATTGCCCAGAATTGTCTTTGCTATTCTAGATTTCTTCTGTTTCCTAATGAATTTTAGGAATATTTTCTATAGATCTGTAAGATAGGGTAATGATATTTTGATTGACATTGCATTGAATCTGTATAACAGTTTTGGGAATATAGCCATTTTCACAATGTTGGTTCTTTCTAACCAAGATCAAGGAATATCCTTCCATTTTCTAATATCCTCTAAGATCTCCTTTTTTAGTATAGTATAATTTTCAGCATATAGGTCTTTATATTCTTGTTAGGTTGATTCCTAAGTATTTCATTTTTTAGGTGCTATTGTGAAAGGTGATATTTTCATGATTTCTCTCTTGGTGAGTTTTTTGTTTGTGTATAGGAATGCTATTGATTTTTGAGTGTTGACTTTTTATACAGCTATGCTGCTGAATTTGTTTATTACCTTTAGTAGTCTTTTAATGGTATTTTTTGGGTCTTCTATGTAGAGTATCATGTCATCTGCAAATAATCATAATTTAACTTCTTCTTTTCCTATTTTTGTTTTTTTATTTCTCCCTCTTGTCAAATAGAATGAGGAAATAATCAAGTAGATTATACAACACAACCAAATGGGATTTATTCCAGGAATACAGGGATAGTTCAACATACGTAAATAAATAAATGTAATACACCATATAAACAGAGCCAAAAATAAAAATTACATGATCATCTCAATAGATGCAGAAAAAGCATTTGATAAAATCTAACAACCGCTCATGATAAAAACCATACAGAAACTAGGAATACACAGTATGTACCTCAATCTCATAAAGGCCATTTATGACAAACCAACAGCTGACATTATACTAAATGAACAAAAACTGAAAGCCTTCCCTCTAAAATCAGGGACAAGACAAGGATGTCCACTATCACCACTCCTATTCAACATAGTTCCAAAAATGTTTTCTCTTTGAATTTCAGTCTATAAACCACTTTTTGGATAAAATGCTTGTATAAAGCATATTGATGGACCCTGTCTCCTGATCCACTCTGCCTGGGTTTCTTTTTATTGGTCAATTGAGGCAATCTGTATTAGTGATTATGACCAATATTCTCTGCCTCATCTCTGCCATGCTATTTTTCTGCTGTTCGTTGCCTACTTTTCCTCTTAATTCCACTGTCTGCCCCATTCAGTGAGCCCCCTCTGTCACTGTTCCTGAAACCATGGTACTTTTTTTCTCTCTCTAGAATGTCCTTCACTATTTTTTGTAGGGTTGGTTTGGTGATCATGAATTCTTTTGGTTCTTCTTTGTCATGGAAGTATCTTGTTTCTCCATTAATTTTGAAAGATACTTTTGCAGGGTCCATCAATCTGGGTTGGAGGTTATTTTATTTCAGGACTTGGAATACTTCACTCCAAGCTGTTCCTGATTTGATGGTTTGGGTCAAGAAGTCTGTCATGATTCTTATGAGTTTTCCTTTTTGGGGATCTGTTTCTTTTCTCTGACAGCTTTTAATATTCTGTTCTTGTGTTGAATTCCTGGGATCTTGATTATTATATGTCTGGGTGTAGATTTATTTTGGTTACAGCTGGTTGGAGTTCTGTATGCTTCCACTATTTAGAATATAATTTCCTTTTCCTATGCTTGGAAAATTTTTTAAATTATTTCTATAAATGGCCTTTGTATTTCACTTTTGTTCACCCTCCTTTTTCACTCACATTTATTATTCTTAAATTATACTTTTTCATGTCATCTGTACTTTTGAATTGTTACTTCCTTTGAATTGTTATTTTTAAATTTTATTTAAAGAGAAAAAAACCAAACAAAACAAAACAGAATAAAGGGTAGTAACAATACAGATTCCAAGGAAAAAAGGAAAACAACAATAACAAAAAAAAATAACACTAAGAAATCATTACTTGATAAATTACATACTGACATCTTGGAAATAGTTGTTCAAATTACAAAATTAAAACATGCAAAGTAGACATTCAAACAGTGAGACTGTTAACAGTTCTGCTCCATGATCTAACAAAAACAGTAATATGGTTATCCATTTTACACACTTATACATACAATTATATCAAAAGGGTAAAATTAAATGCAACAAGACAGAACAAAGCATATCACAAGAAAGCAATGTAAGAGACATAAATTTCAAAGCTAGACAATCAGAGATATTAACTCTCTATCATATTCACTCTTGTTTTCTTCCAAATAGTTGTCCATATCTTCACATACAGGTAATTCACATGAATCAACATAGTATGGAACTGATCTAAACAGGACAAGGAAGGAAGGTCTTCAAGACCAGACAATTGGGAAGTCAAGAATGGCTGTCATACTGTCTCTCATTCTCCTCAAAACAGCTATCCATACCTTCATGTGTGTTGAACTTAAACAAAACAAAACAAGCTAAAATCACTTTGAACAAAGAATGATAATTTTGCTGGATTATACATCATGACATTATGGAATCAGCACTGGGTACTGTAGTGTCTCTTTTTCTTAAAAGTAGTTGTTCATTTCAACATGTGTTATATAGTTGGTTCTTGTAAACTGTTTATAAGCTCTACACATGCATGAGTCTCTAAATGTATATCTATCCTTTTTGTATTAGAGGTAAAAACAAAACAAAGCAAGAGAAAACAAAACAATTCTTAGAAAAGCATGAAGAAAAAAGTCATATAAAACCACAATACAAGGTGATCTACAATGGTTACCATGATATCTCAGCAGTATATAACAACATTGATAAAAACGAAGCATTTGAGACATTATAAGACTTCAAAAGCAAGTAATAATCCAACCAGAGTGAGTATCTTAATGAATCTTGTCATCTTCAGTGTGGTTGCCTATACTCTTAGACTTGATGCTATCAATCATAACAGATTTAAATAAAATCAGTCAATACAAAGTAGCAATCTAACAACCCAGATCAAATAAGATCAGTCATAATAAGACAGTATCAGTTATAAAGGGCTTCAGATTAAGCTGATAGGAAATTAGGGATGATTACCATAATATGTCTTCTTATTTTTGGGGTAGCTGACCATGTCCCCAAGTCTAGTGTAAGTAGACAAACTGGAACAGCATGTAATCCATCCAAGCAGAGTGATGGGACTAATGTAAATTTTAAATCTTGTTACCCAATTAACAATAACCTCTGCCTTCCTTTTTTAGACAATTCCTCCCCTTTCACTCCCATAGGGTGCACTGCTTGTTTTGGGTCCCACTGCCTCCCTATATAGAGCAGCTCAATGGACCCTATCTCCTGATCTACTCTGCCTGTGTTTCTCTCTGTTAATATTTCAAGGCCATCTATACTAGAGATTACAGCCAATCTTCTCTGCCTCATTTCTGCCATTCTATTTTTCTGCCATTGGTTGTCTATATTTCTGTTCCACTCCAATGTCTGCCCCATTCACTGAGGCCTCTCTGCCATTGTTCCTGAAATGCTCGTATTCTTGTTCTCTCTCTCTCTAAAATGTCCTTCAGTAGTTTTTGTAGGGTTGGATTGATTGTCACAAATTCTCCCAGTTCCTCTTTGTCATGGAAGTGTCTTGTTTCTCCATTAATTTCTAGAGAGAGTTTTGCAGATACATCAATCTGAGCTGGAGGTTGTTCTCGTTCAGGGCTTGAATTACTTCACTCCAAGCTCTTCTTGACCTGATGGTCTATGTCGAGAAGTCTGCCTTGATTTTGATAGGTTTTCCTTTATAGGTGATCTGTTTCTTTTCTCTGATGGCTTTTAATATTCTGTTCTTATATTGAATTTCTGGGATCTTGATTATTATGTGTCTAGGTGTAGCTCTGTTTGGGTTGTAGGTGGCTGGAGTTCTATGTGCTCCATACATCTGCATATCATTTCCTTTTTCTATGCTTGGGAAATTTTCTTTAATGATTTCTGTGAATAGCCTTTGCAATTCCTCTGTTTTGACTCCTGCTTCTACATTCACATGCTTTATTCTTAAGTTATAGATCCTCTTGTTGTCCTCTAGCCTCCCAATTGTTACTGCCTACTCCCTTGTTATTTTTAAGAGATCTTCCCTTTCATGAAAACACATTGCAAGCCTGTGTTCAATTTTTGATATTCTATCTTTGGTTTCTTTCAAGCAGTTTTGCAGTTTTCTATGGAGTCTTTAGTTTCCTGATAATCTCTTTGAATTTGCTTCATGAATTCTAGGTTTTTCTTGTTTTCTTCATTAAACATTTCTCTCCTTTTGTGTTCCTCCATTATTCTGTCTGTGTTCTTGGGCAGTTCCCAGCCTTTCTTTTATTAATCTACTTATCTCGTGTTTAATTTGAATTAATATTTCAGTTTTGATCCCACTTACAAGGTCCTGAAGATATCTCTTTATGT
>PVJX010043277.1:0-13754 GCA_004027295.1 Dolichotis patagonum
ATATATACTTTACCATGATTTTAAATGTATATTTTTAAGACCACTGGAAAAACAACAGATAAACACTTAGCACCACGTTTCCTGAGCCCCTTCTCTTCCTCTCAGTACTCAGGACCTGGAGGTCATTTTCTTGAGTTAGGGATGGGAAGGTCAGGCACAGGCAGAGACAGACAGAGAGACAGACGGATAGACAGCCTGCCCTTCTGTACCTTGGGTCTCATAGTAGACGACACCTGCAAAGTGGTTGATGCCAAACTGGGTCTCGTGGTTGTTCTTGGGGGGCACATAGTTGGCATTGAGTTTGTGCTGGGAGTTGAGTTTATGCAACATGGTGGTGTCGGTGCCCTGTGGAAGCAGAGGGGCCACTGCTGAGCTGTCCCCATCCCCAGACCCTGTTGCTTTTTCAATCGAAGCCCCTCTTAGGAGCTTACACCCACACGGGAGCTCTCTGGGCTCTCGGGGCCCTGCCTGCTCAGCAGGTAAATCGGAGCCACACAATCCTGAAAATACATTCCAGTCTGAAACACTGATACGCTGGGATTAAGATCCTGGCAGCAACCCTCCTAACCCCTGCTGTTCTGCACCAGCTGGGTGCTTAGATCTTCATTGTTTGGTCTCAAACCGAGCAGACTGTACCTGATTCTCATTTGTCAGATGGCTGCCCTGATGTTGATCCAGAGGCACCCTTAGAGGCCGGTGCCATTGGTCTCATTTGGAAAGCCAAGACTCAGAGTGGACAAGGGACCTGCCTGCTCCCCAACTAGTGGGTGGCAGGGACAGTGGTGGGACCCACCTTGGGGAACTTGCTCTCCTCATCGATGAGGGAGATGATGTTCATGGGCCTGTTGGCGATCATGTCTAGGGCATCCTGGTTGTCTGTGAACTCAATGTGCAACCAGTCGATGCTCTCCAGGTCATACTCCTCCTGCTCCAACTTGAACACGTGTCGCACAAAGAACTGCTGCAGGTGCTCATTGGCGAAGTTGATGCAGAGTTGCTCGAAGCTGGAGGGATGCAGGGACCACATGGGATGCTGTTCAGGCCCCACCCTGCACTCAGTGCCCGGCTCTGTCTCTCCTGCAGCATGACCCTCGGCAAGTCACGCCCATCATGGAGCCTCCAGCCTCCGGGGTGGGGTGAGATAGTCAAGAGGATACTAGGGTCCCTCACATGGCCCCTGAGAGTGCAGGTGCTCAGGGTGACTAAGACCCTGATGCTTAGCTTGGCTCAGGCCTCCTATGCCTTAAGGCAGCCTGCAGGTGAGACACTGGGCATGTTGGCAGTGACCAGGGGACCTGAACACCTGAGGCTGCCTCCCAAGTGTTTAAGCTAGGGTAAGAGCCTTGCACCACCACCTGGTGCCTGGTGGTCTCAGCTGACCCCAGGGAGGAGAGGGAGAGGGGGAGGGGAGAGACTGGCAGAGAGGTCCCCTGGTAATCGAAGTCAAAATTCCCAGCAGCCTAGCAGTAAGTTCAAGGAGCCAGTTCTGTGTGGCTTAAAGGGAGAGATGAGACATTTCCTACTGAGCAGAGGTCCACGTGGTACCTGTTCACAGCGAAGTTCTCAAACCCAAAGATGTCAAGGAGGCCGATGGACCGGCGGGAGTTCACTTCCTGGGAGGGTGGCTTGTAAATTGCCGCATTGATCTTGTCCACAATCCACACGAAGAGACGCCCATAGATGCCCTGAAAAGCAGCCTTGTTAGCCACTGATCCCAGCCACAATGTCCTATGGGGACCCACGGTGGCCCTTGGGCTCACAGTGGCCTCTCTCTAGACCAACTGTGGAATGCTGAGCTGCTCTGGTCACCTGACCACCCTCTGCTGCTTGGAAAGCCCCTGTTCTGTCAGAGCTCTGTCCAGGAAGCAGCTCCTCTGAGCCCCTGCTGCAGCCCTGGAGGCTGGGAAGCAGCCACCTTTGGGCTTCTGCCTCGGTCTGTCTCCCCATCTGCTCTGAATAACTCAAAGGTCCAGAGCCCAGCACAGACCTGGCTCAGGTTGGGGACTAAGGAGTGGCAAATGTGTGACTGCAGGATGGAGAGGACTGGAGGCCTTGCCACCTGACCCAGCCCTGTCTGCGTCTTCTACAGAGAAGTGCATCAGAATAGGCTACGGCTCAAGGGCCTGAGGGCAGAGCCCAACTCTAAGGACCCTCACTGGTGTGCATCGCCCACCCCACCTCCGGGAGGGCAGAGAGCAGGCAGCCACCCCACAGCAGCGCACCTTGACAAAGGCATCTCGCACATCCAGCGCCTGTTCCCTGCTGAGCGGGGTGGACACGGTCTCCCCACGGGTGATGAGGGTGCGGCTGGTCAGGCAGCTCATCAGGTCTGGGGGGTTCACCTGGTGTAGACACACTCGGTACTCACCTGACACCCATGGGCCTGTCCCTCCCTCTACCCACACCCAGACTCCTTCCTTTTCCAACCTGGCTTGGCTCAGACCACCAGATTGCATCTTTATTCAGAATTCTCTTCCCTATGGCCGCGGGCAACCTCCAGACCACCAGAAGCCATTCAGTTGCTGCCTGGAAGGATTCCTCTCCCTGACAGCTCTTCTCACCTTCCCCAGCTGTTTCCTGCCCATCTAGACCTCCCTGGCTGAATTTATTCAATCCTGTTTTCCAACCCAGCTAAAGCCTCGTGTTTGTTAAATGACAGAGACAGATTGCATGTACTCGACCCACAGACACCACTGTTCTTTACCCCAGTGTAGACTAAGGCCCAGATGATAGGAATGACTTAGCCAGGGACACACAGCTCAGAGTGTCACAAGGTCCCAGCCCAGGGCTCCTGACCCACACCATCCCAGGGCAGCCAGGTTAGGACAAGCCAGTGAGGATCCAGGACCCGTGCCTAGCACAGAGCCTGCATACAGCTGGTCCTTGACGTTGAACAAGACTCTCGCAGCCAGAGGCACCCAGCACATGGTCCCCATACATCAGCCCCACTGAGCTAGAAGTCAACACCATCTCCACCAGGACAGAGGCAGGGGTGGGAAGAGACAGCAGGCACCAACCTCAAGCAGGGATGCAGCGGTGGCCAGCGATGGAGAAAAGAGGACTTCGCAGGCATCCAAGTTTTCAAATGTGCGGGCTGCCAGCAGCAAGGGGCACAGTGTCAGGGTGGGGAGGGCTGGCAGAGGGGCTTGGGGACAGGTCTAGGAGGACTAGGTTTCCACACCCACTCTTGTGGGCCTGTCCTATCACAGAGAGCATTGATACCATGATGAAATGCATCTCTGGGTCAGTAGATGTCAGGTTAATGCTCATGTGGGCACCATGTGGGTGAGGACCCATATGCCAGCCCCATTCCTGGCATCTTCTTGATTCCAATCCTGTGCCCAGCTCCCTCAGCCTCCACCCCAGACTCCTAGAGCTCTGGGTGGCAGCCCTGGCTCCTTTGAGACAGGCTTTGGGAACTTGCCCTTCCCAAACATGCCCTGCTCTCAGGCCTCAGGACTTGTGCACAAGTTTTTCCTTCGGCTCGATGAGCCCTTTCTCAGTCTTTTACGACTCACTAGACTGATTGCCTTACTGCTGAATCACTGAGTGAATTTCCCAGGGCTCCCACTTTGCCCAAGACCCATGCTTGGAAACAGGGGAAGAAAAGAGTGGGACTGATCCCAGGACCACCTCCCGTCCTTGTGCATCTTGAGGCCCAGGGAGCATCAGAACAGTGAGCATGTCCGTTTCCTGGCCTTCCCACTTTTGGAAGATGGTTATTTGGTCACTCACACTTTAGTATTAGTTCACAGGTTTATCCTTTCTCTAAGATGTCTGATGTAAAGAAGAAACCAATAAAAGGGGACTTAAAGGGCCATATTCAACTCCCAGGGCCCCTGATCTGTCCACCTCTATTGTGGAATTTCCATACAGCAGCACCACCTGAGGTGGATGTCAAGCTAGCTGACCTCTTCAAGTCTATCTGCAGAATTCTCTCCACTGACGGTACATGCTAGGCAGAAGGTGCGCTGCCAGTTCCCTGCAGGCACCAGGTGTGGCATTGCCCTTGGTGCAGGTAGCACACCATGCAGTCTCACCCTCGTACTGCAGGTTGCCCAGGTGCAGGATGGCAGCCAGAAGCTTCGAGATCTCCCAGTTCTCTGTGTCGGTGAACATGAGCACCTTCATGGCAGACCGGATGTTGGCGTACTCCTGGCTGTCCACCCGGCCCTCACAGGTCGTGCAGTTACCCTGGGACAGGTAGGGCAGTGAGAAGCTTGTGTTAGCGAGGCCATGGGCACCACGGAGGCAGTGGCTGAGCTGACGGGCTCTTTCTGCCAGGCCAGCATGGGGCTCCAGGTTCTGGCCCTTAGGAAGAGCTGCCTCTTTCAGAAAGCCTAGAGGGCTTCTTCCTGGGCTTCTCAAGAACTCACTTCTTGTCTGAGAGACACGAATGTCCCCTCTCCACAAGAGTGAGAGGAGCCTGCCCTGTCCCAGGCCTGCCCTATCATCCACCTGGCAATCAAAGCCCTAAGGCCTCACAGTGCCTTCTGCAAGCCCTAGAGACGCCCACCCTTGAGGGCTTGATCCTCACAAGTGCGGCTTGGTGTGAACATAGGTGGAGCTGGCAGATGAGTGGCTGCCCCATGCTGTGCACGTGTGTCCACAAGTGGCAGCCTATTGTGGAAATGTCCACAAGGGTCCATCACACCCAAAATATACTCTCTTAGGTACCTTAGCACACACTTGCATCCTTGGGCCCTGCTGGGCTGTCCCCAGGGATACAGAAGCAGTTCTCCCCCATCAGTTTGCTGTGTGTATGGCCCCAGAGCCCCTAACCCAAGACTGGTGGCAGAGATGGCCCTGGCAGCCACTTCTCCTTGGTGTCCAGACAGCCACAGCAGCCTGCCCCAAGCCAGCCCTCAGGGCCAAGACCTCAGCAACCCACTTCCTAGGATCCTGGGAGGCCAGGCAGAAGGCCCAGTCCTTGACTAAACACATGGTGTATGCGAGTGGGCACATGGGGCGAGTATGGACATGTGGGTGGATGTCTGTGTGTCCCTGTGTCAGATGCTTACAGGTAGGAATGTGTGCATTGTGAGAATCTGGCTCGATGCCTGTGCCCAAGTCCAGAATAAGCAGTACGACACCAACAAGGTGGGTGGGGGGCAGGTTGGGGAAAAGAGAGCCCTAAGGAAGTTCCCACCAACCAGGCCTGCAGCTGGGGAGGGCTGGTGTAATGTGGACGGCCTGCATCTACCTGCCTATCTGGAATCGGTGCCCCCTCCCCAGGTCTCCCCATGAGTCTCACCATGGCCAAATAGTTGTAGTCAGTGGCCTGGCCCAGGCCCAGCTTCTTCTTCTGCTCCTCACTCATGCCCTCCAGCATGCAGTAGAAAATATGGTAATTCCGTTCATCCGGGGCCTGAGAGTGAGCACATGGGTTGGGGAAGAGGACAAGCTCAGGCAGCTTCACAGAAGGCATCAGGCACTCAGGCGAGCAGAGGTAGCGGACAGAGGGAGGGCACGCAGGGCAGTGCGGATGGCGGTGCCCACCCACCCCAGGCTGGATCTGTCCAGGAAAGGAACCAAGCCTGATTCTGCATCCTGGGACTTGGACCCACCTGGCGACAGACTCGCGACTTCTCCAGCAGGTACTGCTCAATCTTGGCCCCCTCAATGGCGCCCCGCTTGTTGAAGTGAATGTCAATGTACTTCCCGAAGCGGCTTGAGTTGTCGTTGCGGATGGTTTTGGCATTCCCAAATGCTGTGGGGTGGGGAGAGGACATGGCAAGGCCAGTCCATCCTAGCCTCCCAGCCCTGCCCTCAGAGCCCTGGCACTACCTTCCAGGATGGGGGTGGCTTCCAGGACTTGCTGCTCAATCCATGAGTGCTGCCCACTGATGGCAGCCAGGAACTGCAGGATCAACTTTGTGCTCTCTGTCTTCCCTGCTCCAGACTCCCCACTGCAGAGACAGGAGAGCCAAGACTGGCCTCAGCCCAGGGTACGGGTAATGGAAAGACCCACTGTGGGTGTGAATGCTACTGCCTTAAGGGCATGTAGCCTGGATAGACTATACGGGATAGAAAGAGGATCGACACTTGCCGCTTGCTACTGCCATTTCTGTTGCTGCTTTGCTGCCTTCTGCCTGCCATGAATTGTTTCTGTTCTGCAATGCCCCGCTGCCGTGTGCCACCCTGCCTTGGAACCAGTCAACTACGGCCTGAAACCTCTACAAACTGTGGGCAAAAATAAACTTCCCCTCTTTTAACTTTGAATGTCAGGTATTTTGTCTTAGCAAGAGAAAATTAACTAAGACATTCCTCCCTCCATACTTGGCATGGAACATGGTACATATTAGATGCTCATATTAGTGTTTCAGGCTGTTGCCCTCAGACCAAGAGAAATCAAAACCTTAGACTTCATTTGATCATGGCCATGATTTAACAGGAGCCATAAATGAACAACATTGGCCTTCAAAGCTAACATGACTAACAGGACAGAAGGACTCTGGGAGGTTTCTACATTGCAATACAGTGCAAAATGGACAGCTGGGTCCTGAGGAGCTTCCCGGCGTTTCCAGCAGTGGGATAATTCCTAGCAGCACCGCAGGAGCACAGAGCCACAGCTCAAGGGGCTAAGCTTGCAGCTCCACGCTGGCCTGGGCTCCCTACCTAATGATACAACACTGGTCTCTGCTGTTGCGTTTCATGTTGAAGTAGCAGTTGTCTGCGATGGCAAAGATGTGGGGCGGCATCTCCCCAATCTTCTTGTTGGTATACTGGCGGATATGCTCTGATGAGTAGATGGAAAGCAGCTGGTAGGGGTTCACTGCCACCAGGATGGAGCCTGTGTACGTCTGTGGGCAACAAAGGAGGGTGAAGTCATTCTCCCCACGTGGGAGGCTCTGCCCTGCTCTTCTCTCTGAGGGAAGAGCGCTGGCTTTGGAGTCACGTGGACTGGGGTGGAATCCAGGATCCTCAGGAGCTGGGGTGGGGCCTTGTGACTCAGTTTAGGATCTGGGTCTGAGTAGCTGCTCAGTGACAATGAGTGAAGAAAGGAGGAGAGGGTGGAAAGGAGAGTCTCGGAGCTTCTATTTCCTTACCTTTGTCTGTAAAATGAGTGTACTGAAACTGTTTATGAAGATGAAAGGCAGTGTATATTTTTAAATCCACATAGCACTACTAGTAGGTACACTGCAAATATTACCTTCCATCTTTGCCCCTGAGCCCTGCATCCTGTATTTTAGAATGAAATTTTTAAACTGGACCATGTCCAGAGGAGATATCAGGTTTGTGAGGAAGCAGAAAACTGAAACCAAACCATGAAGGACTGAAGGGGCTGGGACGCAGCCCTGCAGCACTGCCCCAGGGCGGAGGGAGCCTCTGGCTGTGAGGGACAGAGCACCTCCAGCTGGCTGGGCGGCTTAGAGGCCTCACAGTGCTTTCTCCACAGGATTCCTCTCTCAGCGCAGAGTAGCCACATAGGCAAGACTTCCTGTTGTGAGCCCAGAGCCCTGCCATACAAGGACAGCGCAGCCTGTGCCCCGCCACCACGACAGGAGAGGCACTCAGGAGCCACTCCTCCAGACTCTGACAGCAGCTCGAGCTTGAAAAGGTCAGCCTGGAATTGATGATAGATGTAATGACAGTGGAGGCCTGGAGAAGCTGAAGAAAGATGTGTCCAGACAGGGAAGGTGACAAGCCCACCCACCCCATCCGCCCACCCAGATCTCAGGTCTCAGAGCGTGAAAGCAAAGCCCCATCATGCCCCAGCAGCCTCAGCCCAGTGTGATCATGCAGGGAAAGCCTGGCTGCAGCACAGCATGCCAGGGGAAATGCCCACCCAGGCTGGGAGCCGTGCAAAGTGGCCCTGGGTTGGGGGCAGAGACCCAGGTCCCGGTCACGTGCATCCTTCCCCACTAATTCTCTTCCCAGCAGCCCACAGCCAGCCCCAGCTGAGCCTCACTGTGCCAGAAGCCCAGCCAGGGGGAGAAGGAGGGGGGCAGGGCAAGAGGATGGGGACTGGTGGGCCAAGCCAATGAGCCAGCAGGCCTTCGAGGGGGCTCTCTGCACCACACTCACCCGCCCTCCACAGTTGGTCTGAGGTTGTAAAGTGCCAGAGAGAGCAGGTGAAAAGGGAGCTGGTCAGTGGAAATGGAGGCAATGAGGGCATTCACCACAAACAATACTACCCAAACAACTGGGCCAGGCCTGTCAGCTGTGGGAACCAGGAAGACTATTAAGGGTACGGAGAACCAGCATCAGACTGGGAGTCAGCTGCCAGCACTGTCCCTTTGGCAAGCCTCAATTTGCACATCTGCACAAGGGCTGGTTGACACACACCTCCCAGAGCCATGGTAAAGACTAAAGGGCAAAGCTGTAACCTTCGCCAGCTGTCTGGGACATAAATGTTCCTTCTCCTAATGCTTGCTCAGGAGTGTGACGCTCAACTCTTTGGTCTCTCACTGCTGCATGGGAGGAAGCTGACTCCATGAAGTCATTCAGCAACTCTTTATGGAGGCCCTGGAGAGTCTGGGCTGGGGACCCCATGGATTCTTCCAGCGGCAGGGTGGGAGGGTGAGAGCCCAATGACTTGCCAGTGGGTACAGAGCTCAGAGGCGTGAAAGGGCGTGACATTTGGGAGGTCTGCTGGAGAAAGGTCACAGAGCATGAGTGGCAGCCAAGGAGGCTGGGGGCAGACACATTTTACACTAGAGCAGGGGGCCAGACAGGCTCAGGGCATGGGGACCCTGAGATGCCATGGGAAGACTGAGCGTGGGCCCTTTTCCTCCACTCATCACTCCTGTGGCCTGCCCCACCCTGCCCTCCAGGTCATGAGAACTGTCCCTGCCTCCCAGAGGTCCCTGTCTGATGTCTGCCACCCTGTCCACTCCAGAGCTCATCCTTACTCCACCACTGATCCTTCTCAGCCTGCCCAGCTCAGCGGTGGTCCCACCACCATCCTGAGCCAGGGCAGAAACCTGAGTGGTCCCTCAGCGCCTCCTTGTCCTTCTTCCCAGTCCTTCTGCCACCTGCTCACCCTGGCACCAGCCACCACCTCTCAGCCGACATAGTGGGCTCCCTGGTGCACACCTCCCTCATGGGCTCCACTTCCACCCTCCCCTCTAAATTGTCCCACCCACACACACTCACCCCAAGCTGGGGTGTGCTTTAAGAAGATCTGACTAAGCTGCCCTCTACTGGGAACCCTCCATCATGGCCTCAGGACAAAGTCTACAACCTTTCCCTGCCCACAGAGCCTGCCCACAGAGCCTGCCACCTGCTATCCTTCATCCCTCAGCTGGAGGCCCCCTCTGTATTGTGAAAGCCACATGCTCCTTCCGCCATCTCTGCCCCCTTCACCCAGCTAGTTCCTCCTTGTTCTCCGGGGCCAAGCTGAGATGACACCTCCTCCAGAAAGCAGGACCCCTCTCTGGGACCCATCACACTCCATGTGGTCCTTTCAGTTGACTTCCTGGACCCATCTATGGCTCTGGGTCAAAGCCTCCGTCCCCAAGAGCCTGGCTCTGTGCACAGCACGTAAGACACATTCTGCAGTGCTCACTGACTGACTGAAAGAATGACTATATTAATGGGCTGTGTGGACAGCATTTTAACTGCTGTTTCCAGGAACTAACAGGGAAGGGAGCTTGGGGAACCCTGTCAACAGCCCGAGGTTGCTCTATCTACACTACAGGAAGTATGGCTGGCAGAAAAGGAACAGAACAGTGTAACAAGAGATGCCATCTTCGGACAAGAAAATGAAAAACTGTGCACACACATAGTTGCTCTCTTGGAGAATCAGTAAGAGACCAGTAGCAGTGGTCCTGTCTGAGTTGGAAGGGAAATTTCCAACTCTGTAGCACATAGAGTCATCTAAAAATATGTTCTAAGGCTAGGAATGGTGGTGCAGATGGATCCCTGTAATCCCAGCATTGAAGAAGCTGAGGCAGGAGAGTTGAGAGTTCAAGGTCAGTCTGTGATATAGTAGCAAAACTCTGACTCAAAAAACAAACAACTGACAATATCACCAAAAACAAGGCTTCTCCAGCTTGGACAACTTAGTAAGACTCTTTCTCAAAATAAAACAGAAAGAGCTGAGGATGTAGTTCAGGGATAAGGGGTTTACCGCGTGTGCATGAGACCTAGGTCTAATCCTTAGCACCACAAAAGTAAAAACAAAAACTAACTGAGCCTCCTTCCTCAAGAAAGGAAGAGGACCCTCCCTAGCAGAAGAGCAAGTACAAACCAACTGCAGTGAGACCCGGGGGGGCCCAGCACTCTGAGGCTCCCTCTCCGCTTGCCCCTTTGCTCCTCAGAAGGCCACTGGCAGTGTGTTCTCCCCTCACAAGGAGAAGTAACCTCCCAGAAGTGGAGACTGGCCAAGGTCACCCAGCAGATACCAGGGAGTGGGATGAATGAGGGAAGGAGGGATGCACCTGCGGGACTTGTGGAACTGGCAGGTGGCAGCCAGGCCAGGGGCAAGAGATATGGGGGAGCGGCTGGGCTCTGCTGACAGTGAGACCCTGGGTCCTCTGGGTTTCCGTGCCCATCGGTCCTGTGAGGTCTTGGCACTGCCCATTAGGCCTCTCTCTGAGAGTCCAGGGCAGCACAGAGTTCATGCCCCCAGCCCAGCAGAGGCCTCTTGCCTGATTTTAGTAGTTAACTGCATCCAGGAAGCATGGGAGGAGATAAGAACAATTCCCAAGACTAGGACACAGTACCTGTGGTCCTCAGGGGCCCCAGGTCCCCAGGCAGAGATCAGCGGCCTCTATGAGGTGAGAGCTGTGGCAGGAACCAGATCCACCTCTGGTTCCCCTCCTCCAGAATGCCTTAGGCTCACCGCGGGGGACCCCTCTATCAGCACTCAGCAGGCCATGGAGACCAAGAGCCACCATGGGACTTGCGCAGCTGCCCATAGTTGCAAGGGGAACTTTCCCCGTGCAGGCTCCTACTATGTCCATGGGAAGGCTGAGATCAGACAGACCTAGGGCTCCCCTAATGCCACTAGCCAAGACCTGACCATGATTTCCCACCTCCCAGACAGGCTCTATCTCTGCTCAGCATCAGGGAGCCCAGAATCCCCACTGCCCTGGCTGCCACCTGTTCCCCACGGGTCCTTGTGGTTACTCGGTGAGGGGCTGCTGGCTGTCTTCCGAGGACCCTCCTCCACCCTGGGGTGCCCAGTGGATCAGCAACTGTGGGGTGCTCTCCCCAACACGTGCATCCTGGGCATGGGCCAGCTGGAAGCAGGAAGCCCTGGGCAGACAGGGGCAGAATGTCCACTCAGCTTGAGGCTGTGAGCCAGTCATGGTAACCTGAGCAAATCCTGGGTGCGTGGGGCTGTGCTCAGTGTAACTCAATCCATGAAATGACGGGGGTTGCCATGGCTAGGGACAGGTACAGTTTCTGGGTGGGACAATGGCCTAGATGGTTCTTCAAAGCCCTGATCTAGTCTTCGTTCACCAAGTCACAGAACCACGGATGCAGCAGGGTGAGGAACTCTCTCTGAATCCCCTCATATCCCAAGACCCACAGCTACCACCTCAGGTCCAGGGATGAGATGAGCTGGGCCTTCCAGGTCCACAGCTGGATTCTGGCCAGAGCCCCTGACAAGAAAGCAGCCTGCTCACCTTACCTGGGACCTCCCCACCCCTACATGGGCTTCTACCCCCCAGCCCCCAAAAAGAAGTCAGAAAGGTTAGAGGACCCTCTATTCCTCTGACCGAGAGTGGGCCTTGGGGTCCCTCTCCACAGGAATGATGACGGTACAATTGTCTGCTCTGGCAGTGGCCCCCTGGGCAGGCAGGTGGATGGGGAGCTCCCTGTTCACCACCACAGAGACTCATCTGTGGCCACCTGCCCTACAGGGAGAGAAGAAAGGGTCGAAGTGCCACGAATGACATGGAGATGCAAGTGGGGCCTCTGGGATGCATGAGGTGTCCTGGCCCTGGGCCTGAGTTCTGGCTCTGCCCCAGACCTTGAGCATGTCAGGAGGTGCCAGCTGTGCCCTGCCTCTGAGTGCAGTTGAGGCCTGAGCAAGGGGCACAGGGAGGGGGCTCTACTAGTACAGAAGGGCTCCGTGCACACCCGCTTGCTGGGCTCACATAGTGGGTGTTGCTGCCGGGGCACAGTCTCTCCTCTGGGAGCCAGAAACCACAGAGACTTGAGTGGGATGGTGGCCAGTGGCCTCTCTGATGTTGAGGGCCCTCATAATTCCAGCACTGCTGGGAGGACTAGAGCCCAGGTCGCTGGAGTGCCTTGCTGTGATTTCTCGGGGCAACTTCCAGGTCTCCCTCAGACTCCTCCAGCCTTGGTTCCCCTCTGGGTCTGATGAGGCCAGTGACTGCCTGCCTGGCCTCCAGCCTCCTACTCAGGCACTCTCCCTTGCTGGAAGTGTCTCTTCCAGCTGACCTCACCCACCCCCAGGGGCCTGCTATCACTCCCTGAGCAGGAGAGGCTCTCTACCCTGCCACCCTCAGAGCCTGTCCCGACCTCTCAGTCACTCACCACCCCTTACCTCCGCCCTGCCCATGTGAGCAGGCCACTTACACCCTCTGTCTGGGCCCTGGCACTGGGAGAACCAGTCCTGCCCCACTCATGGGGCTCCCTCCTGTGCCATTCTTGTCATACACTTGGTTTCCTTCACCCTAAGTTGCTGTGGGAGGAGCATAAAATGACCTCAGAGCACAGCTGGGCCAGGCTAAATCTGTTGGGGCCTCGGTTTTCCTGTCTGTGAAATAAGGTTTCTGCACTACAGTGATTCTCAGAATTCCCTGAGGGTCCCTCTCAGGAAGGTCTTCCCTTTCCATCCACAAGTCTGTGAGACCGTCCAGGTATAGTGCACACCTGTAATCCCAGTTACCTGAGAGACTGAGGTAGGAGGGCTGCAAGTTCATGGACAGCCTAAGCAACCTAGAGAACTTAATGAGACCCTGTTTTAAAACAAAAATTTAAAAAGGATTGGGGATTTAGCTCAATAATAGTATTTGCCTAGTATGTGTGAGGCTTTGAGTTCAATCCCCAGTAGTGCATGTGTGTACGTGCGCGTACACACACATACACACACTATCTGTGAGGCCATATGTTCTCCATATGGTCTGACCAAACAGCACATCAGATTGCATGGAAGCAGACATAAAACCCATTGAGCCAAAATTAAATAGAAACTTGTAAGCAATATCACTGTGCTTGCTAATTTTTTTATGTTGACAAATATAGTTTTTCCCCCATTAAGATATGCTATGCAAGCATTCATTGTGATTACTTTTTTCGTTACTGGATATTGAACCCAGGTCTCTTCATACTGATTTATATTTCCAGTCCTTTTCATTTTTTAAACTTTGAGACAAGGCCTCACTAAGTTACTAAGTTGCCCAGGCTGGATTTGAACTTGTGATCCTCTTGCCTCAGCATCCCAGAGTGCCACCATGTCTGGTTACTATTATGGCTATTTTTAAATGAATTAATAAATAGTTCTTAAATTTCTGTTTTAATTCATAATACAGTAAATCCAACAGATACAGTCTTACCCCTTTGCTTTTCCCTACCACCTTTTTAAATTCACCTTTCCCTATTTTCATTCTGGGTTCTCCTTAGCTGGGCTTCTCTGGCCTTGAGGACCCAGTGTCAGCCCCAACGCCACAGCAGACACACAGTGTTCGCAAATGTCCCCTTTGCCCCCCCCCCACCACTCTGCTCCTGACCCCGGTGCTAAGCTTGTCACTAACTTCCCAGTGGCTTCCAGCTCTGCGGTGGCACAGCAACCTCTATGCTCACAGTCCCTTCCCCAGACCTGTGCCGCACCA
>PVJX010043278.1:0-13744 GCA_004027295.1 Dolichotis patagonum
GGAGCTTTTAGAAAGGAGATAAATCAATGGGCACAGTTACTCAGGATTATCTATGGCAGGAAACAATCAATGAGTTTGGGAGAAATGTTTCTGAAAGCACAGCACCTTTCTTAATTTATGCTATAGTATTAGTTTCTTTGAAGAAGGAACTTTGTAGACAAAGCATTTTTGGCCTCATAATTTTGGTCCATCTGAGATGAGAGAAAATAGCTTTTCCCAAGATAACCAGAAAATTCTCCATTTCTAGGCCTAAAATGTGCAAGTATAAAAAAGTTTCAATAAAATCTTTGTCAGATCTTTCCCTCCTTTTCTGTAAGTCTTTCCTTTTGGGTTGATTTTTTAACTGAGAATTGATTTTAACTGACCTTGCTGTGGGGCAGACCATTGAGGTGGGTCCCTCAGGCTCTAGGATTCCCACAGAGGTGAGGAGGATTTAAAAAATAACCCTTGGAGATAAAGCATTGTAAATATCAAGGTGAATCCTATTTGACACTTTAGTGCTGACTATCAGAATTTTCTTCTTTCCTCATATTTTATTTTCATCTTTCTTTTCCCTTATAGCTAGCTTGGTGTGTGTGTGTGTGTGTGTGTGTGTGTGTGTGTGTGTGTGTATGCATTCACATGTGCGATGGAATTTTATTGGAAAATTTTGATTTAACAGTCCACTAATTATTAGGTTATCTGTCTGAAGCCCAGTGTTTACGAGAATCTTTACCTCCATTTGATATGTGTTTTCTTGGAAAGAATAAGAAGAAACAGCTTGTGACAGATGTCTTTCTCAAGGGAATTCTCAAAAGAAATCCAAACTGTAGTCCGTGTCTTGCTCCTACACTAACAAACAGATTGTGGAAATGGGCTTCTTTCAAAGGAAATTCTTTCAAAGAAAGAGACTGGTAACCATGCATTTCTCAAGTTTCTCAGGTCCTGTTGAAATTGGGTCCAGGGGTAGGGAGGTGCTGCTAGAGCTGTTAATTAATTAGTGGGCCTTGATGAAAGAATCTTAAGCTTTTCCTCTGTCCTCATCCTAAACTTTTGTCTTCCATTCTTCTGTTTTCTTCTTTCTTTCTTTCTTTCTTTCTTTCTTTCTGTACTGGGGATCGAACTGACAACCCGTACTTGCAAGGCAGGTGCTTATGCTGCTGAGCTAAATCCCCAGCCTGTCTTCTGTTTTCTTTTACAATTCTAAGTTTAACCGGCTACTCTATTAAACAGCTATGGAATTAACTCAGTTACCCAACCCTATCTTTAGGCTGCCCTTACTGCCCACTCCTAATAACTACGAGGTACCACTAAACCACTCCTTATCATTGCTCAACAACTGACCCCAAAATATAGCAATGCAAAAAAAAATCTGGGGGTTCAAAAGTTGGGGAAAGACTCTACAAGGAACTCTGAGTTGAATCCTCATGGCATCAGCAGCAGTAGCTGGGCCTGGACCTGCTTTCAAGAATGCACCCACCTGCGCAGTGCTGCTTGCGTCTCTCCATCTCATCCACAGGGTCCCTCTCTGTGGCAGGAGTCTCTCAACCTCAGAGTGTCTGACTCTTCTTTTGGTATATGCCTTCCTTGGGTGAGCACCGCATGAGCCCCAGACGGGAGCTGCAAGACCCACTATTTGGCCGCGCAGGACAACTGATGTCCCTCTGTCAGGCCCAAGCAGTCAAGAGGAGGCTCAGAACCGATTCCAGGGGCAGGAAAGCCACCTCAGCACCTTCATGAGAAGAACAGTGCAGGGTTCCTGACAGTCTTACCCTACTCAGCTCTTCTGAAATCTTCTCACCACCTTCACTGAAGTAGCTGCTTCCAATAGTGTAAATTAATATATTAGGAAAGTATGTAATTTAGAGAAAAACTGAGACTAAATATCATCTTTTTTTTTCCTCTGGATAAATTCCATTACTTGACGTGTCTGAACATTCAATTCCTCACATGAGCATTTGGCTGAAAATGTTTGGGAAAAAGGGAAGGAAATTAGAAAATACTACAAAAGCACATCATTCAGTGTCTGTCTCCAACCCCAATTCAGTAAGTTTCAGTTACTTAGCTCTTTCTTTGTGCTTTCCTCCCCAAGTGATCATAATCCATGATGTTTATGGTTTGAAACTTCCTTCTCTAAAAATTATACATGCAATTTTCTGTGTGGTGATTCCCCTAAAATATTTCACTGGATTGTCACACAGTTTTCGAATGTTTTTGTCATCCTAAGGGTTAATTTTAGGTGTTAGCTGAGTTGATTAAGGGATGCACAGATAGTAGGATGTCAAAGATACTTGGATGCATCTGTAAGTGAAACAGGATATGAAACAGGAGATGACATATGAAAATATTATAACTCCCAACCTGCTAGATGTCCAATATGCTAAGTCAGTGTTTTCTTAAAATTGAAGAGTGAATTCCAGGAATAATGGAGGTTAAGAGTGGGCAGATATTTATTGAGAGGACAGAGAGCTCCTGCCAGAGGAATGGAAGGGGTACTGAATGGGTAGCCGGGGGTTCCTCTCTATGGGAAAATTTTATACAGCAAAACTCACCTGGGTATAACGTGGGTTACAGCTATGACCAACCAATAAAATATAGTACAGCTCCCTGGGTAACACTGACCCAGTGGGGAAGCAAGTCACATAGGCAGTGGGATGGAAAGACCAAAGATCTCAGGTGGGTGATGGGTCTTAGTTACTCACAGAGGTGACTGAAGCATAACTAAATTTTGTTCAACCACCCCCTGTGGAGTATGTAGGTCTGGTCTTTTCATTGTTATCTTGAGGTCTGACTTTTAACTGCTGTGTCTCTGGCCACAGCTTAAATGTGCTTTCACCTTTTGTCTTGACTCCTTGACTCCTCTTGACCCAGGCCTGTCTGACCGCCTATAATATCCCAGCCATCCGCACTTGAGTTCACACTAATTAAGCAAGATGCACCTTTCAACTGGCCTAGGGCAGTGATGGCCAACCAAACTGCAATGCATACATGCATTTTCAAAGTGCCAGCACTGCCTCCTGGGAGCTATTAGCTGATGCTCAGGGAATACTGAACACTGGGGTGAGGTGGCTCATGGGCTGATAGAAAGCGCTCTTGTGCCTGGGGCAGCAGGCTGGCTTAGATTCACCACCACTGGTCTAGGGCACAGATAGAGTGAGGAGTAGCAGAAAGGTGACTTTTCTGTCTTTTCTGGAGTTGAAACAGACTTCCTTACTCTTTCTCTTGGTCATCAATATTCTAACTTCTCTGGACTTTGAGCTGTAGGCTTACACCAGGGGTTCTCAGGCCTTCTGCATTGGACTGAGTTACGCCACCAGATTCCCTCATTTGAGGCTCTTGGACTCAAAGTGAGCTATGCTTCTTTAGCTTGGGGAAGACCTGTTGTGGGACTTCTCAGCGTTGATAATCACATGAACCAACTCCCTTAATAAATCTTTTGTCTTTATTTCTCTCTCTCCCTTTCTCTCCTCCTTCCAAATCTATCCCCTCTCTATCATCTATACATTCTATTGGTTCTACCGGTAGTACCCTTACAAATACAGACTTTATATTGAAAGGTTCTAAAATGTAATCTGTCTCTTACAGATTACATGCATCATTATGCAGCATGACTTAGGGACTTTATACAGAATAGTTTTCAGTCAATAACCTTTTTATTTTTTTTTGGCACTGGGGATCGAACTCGTGATCTCACACTTGCCAGGTAGGCACTGAAGTCAGGAAGCTAAATCCCCTGCCTGATAACCTTTTTTAAAGCATGGGCTAAGTTCCCTGAACTATTATAAATCCCAGAGATAATAAGCATAAATACAACATATTTCCTTCTATACTAGTACATTTGGCATTCTCTGGCAGTTGAAATACTGCCACCTGCCTCTTCAACCTAACGTGGTTCCCATTCATATGTTGTATTAGTGAATGGGTTTCAATACAATGCCTGATAAAATTCCCTCCTGTGTCTCAGTCCTCTGACTGCGAACATCCCTGTTAGCTCTTCTCTATGTCTTCCACTTGACTGTTTCTTCTTATAACCTGTGATATTATCAATTATGATTGCTTCTCTAGTCTACCAGACTAAGCTAGCCTTCCTTTCGATTTGTCTTCAAGAATCGCTCCAAGGGTAATTCTTTTATCAAACCCATTTCATCTTCAAGAAAAGAATTCATCTAACCCACTCCCTTTATATCATAGGTATCTAATAAGGATGTTTCATGCCCTACATGACCAAAATAGAAGTAACATCCCATGTCTCTGGAAACTGTCAGAAGCTCAGACAGCCACAGTGTACTTTACTTCTTTGGGCAAAGATTTCATATCACTCATATTTAGAGATAACTGAGATGCATGTTTAAATCTCTTGCAGAAAAAAGGGTACTAAGATGCTTAATTATATTTGCAAAGTGAATAAATAAACTTTTAACTCAGATTAAATAAATGACATTGCATTTTTAAGTGAATTTTTTTGTATCAAGTGTTTCGTATATTGTATTATGCTTGTTTCATTTCAGTATTATTTATGAACAACAGAAAATGATCTTGATCGATTTATAAATGCTCTAAAAATAATAATAAATTCAAAAACAATTAATAATTGAGAAGATATTGACTCTTGCCTGGATTAGTTTTTTAAAAAAAAAAGGAAAAATATTTATAAAATGTTTATGAATTTCATTGTCAATCTTCCACATTATTTCACTATTAAAAAGTTCTATTTGGTGAGTTAGGTTTATCAGCTTGCTAAATTATCTGTGTTTGGCCTCAGTATTTTTTACTATCTTGAATCTATGTTGCATCCAAGAATTGTTTATATTTAAGATAATCTTGGTGGAAGATAAAATATCTCAGAATGTCTCATATTCAGAAAATATTCTGTGTTGATTAAATAAAAGATTAAAATTGTTTTCAAGTCAGTATGAACTGTATGTACATAAACAAGTGTGCATGTTTGGACAATTTCTTGGAAAAATATTAAGTTGAATATGTTACTAGGAATGAGTGGATACTTACTTCATTCTGAAATAAAGAATTAAATGCTTCTCTCAAGCAAAATTCCATTTGAAATGGACTTAGACCACATAAAAGATGCTTAGTAATCATATGCTGTCACTGGTACAAGACTACTAAGAAAAACTTCTGGCCCTCTGAGGATGTGCTTTGGGCATTTTATTACACAGACAGAGAAACTGAGATGCAGTCCCTCTCCTGGGTGTGCTACTTTCAGACCACCCTGCGATGCACATGTGCTGATTACTGCAGATTTTAGTAAACTCTGCAGAAAAATACAAACAACGTCTGCTGGTCCCCACCCTAACCCTATCCTCAACCCCATAATTGGTACTCATTTGCTTTTAAAATCTATTTTGTCTTGCATCATTATTTAATTTGGGATGCCTTGTGTAATAGTCAGAGGCTTGTGTGTTTGCAAAGGTGGAAATTAAATATTTTTAAAGCTATGAAAACTGACTCAGAAAAGAAATAATGGCAATTTTTACTAATTAAGGTCAATAAATATTAAATATTGTTAGGTAATTTTTCAGGTTGAAAAGATCTGTGTCTCTCTTGTCACACAATGCAAGATACTTTGGATTCCGGTTGATAGATTCTACTTAGATAGGTTTGAAATGACTTAAGACACTTAGTGACAGAGGAAATATGGAACACTGAAATCACTACCATACTCTCAAATCACTACAATAGTACTAACCCATATCATCTGCTCATTTCTAAACAAGTTGTGAAAGATCATTTATTTGTTTCTTTTTTACTCAAGAATTTATTCTTTTACTATTAAATATATCTTAAAAGTTTAATTTGGATAAAATACTAGGTTAGCTTCTGTGGGTTTGTGAAAAAATGTATGCAGCTTTAAATGTATACAATTCTAAATGTATCCAGCTAGAAGCCAGGCAAAGTAGGGCATGTGTGTAATCCCAGCATTTTGGAGACTGAGGCAGGAGGATTGCCACAAGTTTGAGACCAGCCTGGGCTACACAGTGAGTTTAAGACCAACCTGAACTGCATAGTAAGACCCTGGCTCAAAAAGAAAAATAAATAGATAAATAAATAAAAAGATGTGTCTAGCTTCTGTGGATATATGAAAATTAAATGCAGCTTTTCCTACAATTCACTAGTAAAACATTCCATGCTCTATAGTTTGTTTTAAACTGCATTTAATTAGCATATTTATATAAATATTCAGTATCACATATTAATAATTTCTATTCATGCTTGTTGACCTAGAATAATTGTTGTAACATACGGTTTTATTACCCAAAGTTTCCTGCTTTGGAGAATAATTTACATCAGTAATTCTTGAATTGTGGTCCATGGGTTCCTTCAGGGTATCAGATATTTTCATGAGGTCAGCACGATCAAAATTATTTTCATAATATGCTCTGAATTTATTTTTTTCTTCACTCTCATTTTCTTATGAGTGAGTTTTCCGAAGGCTACATCATGTGTAATATTACGGCAGATTGAATGCAGAAGCAGCTCTGAGAATCCAGCTGTCTTCCAGTAAGGCAAATATTAAAGAGGCTGAATGAACATAAAACAAAGCCACTTCTCGTACTAACCTTTTTGTTTCTTTGGAAAATATATTTGGTTTTCCTTAAGATATGCTTATTTTTACCAACACATACTGGAGTTATTTCATTTATATTAATTAATTTAAAATGAATTTCTAAAGAAAGATATATTTTCATATTCAATTTTAATATCTAATATGGTAAATGTTCATAAATGCAACATATTTATATATACTCCTCGAGACCTTCAACAATATTTAAAAAATATAAAAGGCTCTCAAACTGAGAAGTTATTTCACATTAAGAGCTTTGCTTTTTTCTTCACCATTTCAATGACTAGTTTGAATTTACCTCAGTTTCTGTCTTTGGAACCGTGTAAGTTTTTCAGATCTGAACAGACTTCCTTTCATTAATTTATACATTCAAGAAATACTATTTGCCTGGTATTGTTCTGAAAGATGCTACTCCTAAGTTGAATGAATATTGTTGTTTTAGCATAACATTAGTATTAATCAAATACTCATTCAAAAGGTAAAATTCATTGTGGAAAACTATAACAGAAGGATACATGACTAGATCTGTCTTTTATATCTTGGTTTAACCTTAGAGGGAAGGACAGGGACCTTTCCCCTGGGAAACTGTATTTGCAATGAAATATGTGGCACACACAGGTTTCCATGTGCTGATGACAAGAAGGAAGAGCACAGAGACAGGAAATGAATTATGGTTAGTTCCTTGGAAGAAGCAACAGGGAGAGAGAGGTGAGCAGGAAAGACTTGGAAGAACTATTTGGGCCAGAAGACAGTTAACAGCAAGATAGAGGGAACTGGGGGAAGAGATTCAAGTAAGGAGACAAAGAAGTACCAAACCATAAAGTCTCCACATACGTCAAGGAGTTTTGGGTTAATCTTAGGAGCAGCAGGAGATCATAAACGTCGTTTGAATGACAAGGTATTTCTAGCATGCCTTGCTTGCTTCATATCTGAGGATGTGATAATGAGCTTACCTATGAGAAGGATACAGTTTGAATCAAGATGATAATTTTCAAGAAATTAACGACAAAATCACTTTAGTTTGTGGATGGGTAATATAAGGAGGTAGATGGAAAGTGTTTGAATGGATTTCTTTTCATTGATTCACTATTTGTATTTGTAGAATAGGTAAGAATTTAAGAAATTGGTTGTACTCAGAAATCTCTAGATTATGTAGCTGGCTGGAGAGTCGAACACTGACCAATAACACTTCAGAACTTCTGAGTAAAGAAAAATTACCCTGGAGCCAACATTAATGGGACTGCAACTCTACAGTGAAGATCAGAAATGATGACTGTCAGCTTCCAGCTAGATGAGCCCGGCAGCACTGTAACGTCACTCTCAATACTGCACATTGTTTTATCCTCCTGAAATAGAAAAATCAGGCCCCAAATGGATTTGACATCATTTTTCTTATATTCCTGGAGTCATTTTCTTCCTCATTCACTGTGTCCAACCATAACAGGAATGCCCTGTACATTTTCTCCCTCAAACCAGTTACAACTGCAATCTTTGCTTATTCTATGAGAGTAAGCATCTAGAATATAGTGCTACTTGAAGATTTTCGAAAATTTTATTGTTTTATTTTGCAGTGTTGTGCTATTTCAGGTTTATAAGAACATCAGTAGGCCTCCACCAACTGGCTCTGAGGAGGAGATGGCAAGGAGTATGCTGTGACCAAGACCAGGCCAGTGGGTTCAAATCCCTGGGCAGAGCTTGAAGTCTGGAAGGGAGCGGAACTCCCCTGCAGGCAGGTCAGATGCACACTAAAGTGGTGAAAAACCAGGAAAGAAACTGTGGAGAAATGTTAGAATTGCAGAGCCCTGAATGATGCATCTCCTCTCACTTCAGACCCGTGGGTACACAGGTTGTGGGAACAATAGTTACCATACATCCCACAAATCATCTTTTGGAAATGCGAGTGAGAAGATGATTGACTTTATGAGGATCTCGAATTACAGTCTTAAGAGGGATTTACCTTAGAGGCCCTATCTCTGTAGTACACTACAACCCTTCCGTTCTCTTTGTCCTACGCAGTAACCCAGTATGTACATATCTGCATTTCAGCAGACATCTTCCCCTGGCCAGAACAATTACCCTGGTGAGACAATTCATCTGTGGCTGATGACACAGGAGCTTGATTCACTTGCATTAATGAATTTTAATTGATTTCATGTTGGTACTTTACAGAAAATAGAAATTTTACTTCCTGGGACAAATACTGTTTTACAGTTACTATGATAAAAAAGAAATATACTCAGGCATTTCAATTTGATTTTTCCTCTTTGAATTATATATATATATATATATTTTCCTCTTTGAATTATATATATATATATATATATATATATATATATATATTTTTTTTTTTTTTAACTTATTTGTCTCACTTCAAGTCTCACTATAATTACCCAAAGCATAAAGTTACATGATATATTAGTCAGGGTTTTACTAGAGAGAACAGATATAACATAAGATATACAGATGTAAAAGAAACAACAAGATTGGCTTACAATGATCAGCCACAGAGTTGGATGAGGAAGCGTGTAGAGGGCATCTACACACTGGAGGCCGAAGGATTCAATCCAAGGCCTGGAGTTCACCTTAGTGTCTCATGCAAGTCCACACCAGCAGGCTGATGGGTCTGCAACAGAAGGCTGAAGGCTCTACGATGGAAGGCTGAAGAGTCTTTGTTGGAAGGCTGAAGAGTCTACACTGGAAGCCAGGAGACCAGGTCCAACAGAAGGTGAAGACTGGAGCTTCTCCCAAGAATGGAATGCATTCGTCCTTCCTCCTTCCCCTTTATACCTCCAGGTGATGACCCACCCTAGGGTGGGTCTTCCTCTACACCCTTGGGTGTAGAATTGCTAAACCCATTTAGTTAAACTTCTGTGCTTGCATGCTGGGGCTACCTTTACCTTTTCTATAAATTGTACCAGAACATCTACTTAAGTTCTTTAATTCCTTCAAATAAAGAGATTTGGTACCCCCCCCAAAAAAACAAAAAACTTCTGAATGTCTCAAGTTGACACAATCAATCAACCACTACACGTGGGATTGCAATGTAAGGTACTTCATACACTTACTGATTCAAAGGTCTGAAATGAGAAAGCAATTAGGTTGAAATGCATTATGAGTGATGAAAGTCTACTGAAAATTAGACCTCTGGAAGTTAACTTACATGTTGGTAGTGATTTACATCTTAGTTCTTGATTTGCCCATTATTTGAAAGATAGGGTATCAACTGTCTTTCACTGTTTTATAAACAGGACTTTTTAGTTACTGAGGAGTTTTCATTTTCCACTCTAATTCTGAGTAGTGTAAATGAGACATTAGGTGATTTTTTTTTCCATTTAAGTGTTATCGAGTTCAAATTGCAAAAGCAAAACAGACAAATGAGTTAAGGATCTGATTAAGAAAGTGTCCAAATCTACAATTTTCATTTTCTTCATTTCAATGGATATCTTTCATCTTAAAATCACGTAACAGTTGTACTGGACATATAAGGCATTTACAATAAACCTGCATATAATTGAATTTCATTTATTTTATAGAAATAGGCAATACTAGATAGAGGGTTACGATCCATTTCAGATTCTAGCTATTATACGGGTGGGTTTAAAGGACACATTGTCATATTGAAGATTAAGTCTACCAGCTTTTTCCCATCTATAGGTTGATGGAAATATGTATTTTCAGAGAAGAAACAAACAAAGCAAAAACATGAAAAGCACCCGCATCTGTTGGCTGCCTTTTTCTCTGCAGTAAATGAGGTGGCACATTACGTTAAGGGGAAGATGAGAGCAGCTAGGAAGGCCGTTTAGACTTGAACTCCTGTGCTTGAAGGCCATCCACCCAGGCCCATCAATCATACATGACTACCAGCCGATCTTCGCAGGCTGTCATGTCTCCAGCAAAAGGCAAGGCAGTGCGGCTACCCCAGCTTTGAGGAAACTTTTATGAAGGAAAATTTATACTAGTTGGACCTGATGCTCAGTCAGGAGGTGATTAAATGATTCATATTTTGCCTGATCAGAAGTCAGGCAGATTAAAAATTGTGGCAATCCCCTTTCGGGGTACACATCCTTGTCTTCGGGTCACTGCTGAGAGAAATCGTCAATGTGATTCAAGGGCAGCTTGGTGTTCCTTGATTTCGCAAGGTGAGGCAGGGCTTAAGTGGCTGGGTGCCTATTTTTCAGAGCAATGCCTTAGAAAGCAGACTTTGCCCGGTAATTACAGCGCTGCCAAATAAGATGCTAATTTAGAGTTGTTTGGAGCTTCAGGAGAAAGGACATAAATTGGATTTACTTAAATCTACTCCAGAAGTCTTATCTTTCCATTTGGAGACATATATAGCTTCATATTAGGACTTTAAATGTGCTGGTAATCTGCTCAGACAGCGGAGAGGGAAGGACACTCTCCAGGAAGGCAATGCAGCTGCAAAAGGCAGGGTTGGCCCTGTCCAGCCTGCAGAAGAATCACATGTGTTTAGGCTGGAAGACAGTGACCAAGTCCTGGCAGACAGAGGAGTCTTAACAAAGCCTCACCTACTGCCAGGTCTTATTCTGATACATTTCTCCTCCAACACTGCTTCACTCAGCCACTTACATGAATATACTGCGACATAGGGATCTATTCTGAATGAGCTTTTACCTTATACAACATAAGGTAAACAACACAACATAAGGTATACAACAAATTAAGAGTCTTGATGAAATACACAGGCAGAGCCTGCAGGTTTGCTACTTAGCTCTGTCAAACTAGATTCTTTACTAAGGCAAATTGCGGATGTTGACATTTAAAGGAATAGAATAATAAAAATGACCTCCACATATTTCACCTCTCTCACATTTGTGGCATTGCCACTGGCTTTGCTTCATTTTTAATTTTATCTTTGACTCTTGGCATTATTGTAATACATATGTGCTTTGTGAGACTGACTTGTTTTATTTCCTTTTCTTCCCAGTGTCTATAACACTGCCAGGAAGATGATGGAATAAAATGGATTTGTTTTGTGATTGGAGAATCAAATAAATAAAACAAGCTATCAAAATTCTTGGTAATCAGATGTCATGTTTCTTAGAGGACAAAAATTAAGGCAAATAAAATAGTGAATATGAATTTAAAAAATGGTCAGAGCTAAACAAAAGTAAAAGGAAATACTCCACAGCATGAACTTTCTACCAAGATGCCTATCGGTTGTTCTTTTCATCTGGGATGTTTGAGCTTTTAAGGATATGTAACAGTAAAGACAAGTATGTGTGAAATGTCAAAGGTTTGATAAAACTTTCCAAATCATAAATTTACTCAATACCCTATGATTAAAGTATGTTAAAATGTGAGCATACGGTTTTGAAAAAAACAAAACATTATGGCAGCCACTGCTGATTTAATATCATCTTCCTTAGAAGCCCTACCATGCTTCTACTCTGCTATTACCATCGGTTCTATCATGTTGTGTTTTAGTGGGATTTTAATATATGTGATAGTATAAACAAATCTTTTTATTCAGAATGAGATATTATAGTAGCCACTGATGATAGTTATTCGGTTCAGAATGCCCTATAATTCTTTCATTGTCTTCAACAGTTTTATACTATTGTGTTGTGTTTGATATTATTCTATCTGAAACTATGCTCAACTATAGCAGAGAAAGAGATATTTTGACAGCTACTGTTAATCTGCGGTTGTCTTGTTGTAAAGTGTTGCGTTGCTTATGTTGTTCTGTTCTGCTCTGCTTTGTTCTGCCCTCTTTTGCTTTGTTCTCTTTAAAATAAAAAAAGTAATAAGAACTGTAGGAGTAATAAAACCTAAAATGCATAATTGCTACTGTAAAAGAGAGAGTAAAAGAAAGTGCTCTCTCCCAGAAAGCAGCATCTCGGGCTGTCTCTTTGGTACCTGAAAATCTCGGACCTGTAGAGTGGCCTGGGCTGTTTGGATCGAAAGTCTGTGCAGACCTGCATCTCGGCACGACTGTTTGGGACTGGTAGGCCCGCCCTTCACCCACAGGGAACTGCCGGGAGATCGGCATCTGGGCTGGGTCTGTCTGGGCCTGTAGCCCCGCCCTTCACCCCCAGGAAGTCTCCCAGAAAGCAGCATCGCGGACTGTCTCTTTGGGACCCGAAACTCTCGGACCCGCAGACTGGCCCGGGCTGTTTGGATTGGGAATATTGTGGAGACTGGCATCTTGGCCAGGTCTGTTTGGGACCGGGAACTTTTCAGAAACCAACATTCTGGCCTGACTCTTTGGGACCTGTAGGCCCTTCACTTGCAGGGAACCTCCTGGAGACCTGCCTGGGACAAAGCACGGTGGCTTGGCCTGCCTGAGATTCCACAGGCTCCAGGGTGGCCACACCCAGCATTCGCTTTACAACTTAGGGAGCCAGGAGCCCACAGAGGGAAGTTAGGAACCTGTGAGGAAGCCAGGAGCCTGTGGGGGAGCCACTGCCCCTCCAGGAACTGAGGGTATAACAGGTAATTTACCACACATGCAGAGAAAGCTTTGGAACACCGCTCAAAGTAAGGAAATATAGAAAACTGACAACAGGCAAGACCAAAAGGCAGGCTCAAAGCCCTAGCCCTCCCCAAGAAAGCTTAGAAGCTGTGTACATAGAAGAAAAAAGAAGCCATACACCTGAAATGTCTGAAATGATATCAAATGAAATAAAAATGCAAATAGGGAAAGCTATAGAGAAATTCAAACCAGAAATACTTGCCCAGGTAAAAGAAGAATTGATAAAAACAGTGAAAGAAATAGTGAACACATCTAGTGAAAACACAGCTAAAAAGTTAGAGGAACAAAGCAAACAGATAGAATCGCTCAAAGAACAATATAAGAGACAAACAGAATGCATAAAGCAGATTCAAAGAGATATACAGGAAATAAAAAATTCTATTGAAAGCTGTAAAAATCTCCTCAATGAAAGTGAAGACACAATTTCAGACCTCGAAGATAAGATTGCAGCCAGTGAGCAGGAAAGACAAGATCTTTTAAAAATAACAAAGAGTCAGGAAATAACAATTCAACACCTGCAAGATGATGCAAAGAAAAATAACATGAGATTAATAGGGATAAATGAAAAAGAAGGGGACAGCCCAAATGATATCAAGAGGATATTTACAGAAGTAATAGCTGAAAACTTCCCAAACATGAGAAGAGAAACAGACATCTGGATAAGTGAAGCATATAGAACTCCAAACAGCCAT
>PVJX010043279.1:0-13906 GCA_004027295.1 Dolichotis patagonum
TCACAAAGAATCAACAACTGGGATCTCATCTTATTGAAAAGCTTTTGCACAGCAAGAGAAACCACCAATAGAGTGAAGAGCCAACCCACAGTATGGAGGAAAATTGTGCCAGTAATCTCAGACAAAGGACTAATATCTAGAATAAAGAATTCAAAAAAATCAGACCCCACCCCACAAATTTAAAGATCCAGTCCAAAAATGGGCATCTGAAATGAACAGACACTGCTCAAATGGAAGAAAAATGGCAAATAAATATATGAAAAAAAATGAAAGGAGAAATGAAGGAAGAATGTGTGTGTGTGTGTGTGTGTGTGTGTGTGTGTGTGTGTGTACCAAGAAGCTAAGCCACATCCTCTCGTGTGGCCCTGCCAGCTCCCACCCACCGTAAGCAACCAGATTATTCTAAGGAACACAGGCTGAGATGATAGCAACCGAAGGAAAGAAGCGACTTAATACTTGTGTGTTTGACTCTGCAGGCCTAAAGCGGACGGTCTGAGCCTCTATTTACAGCATAACAATATGCAGTACAGTAGCTACTGAGGATTTCCTATTGTCTTGTGTTTAAAATCCAATATTGTTCTCATTGTTTCTTGTTCCACTTTGTTTTATCCTTTTAAAAGAAAAATTATACACACACACACACACACACACACACACACACACACACGGTGGCTAACATCATTATACTACTAATTTCTTTTATTTCACTGAAGGGATCAATCGGCTGGTGCTTATACTGGCTGATTAATTTTGCATGCCTGTATCTTGTAATCTGAGCAACTACTTTGAAGACAATAATATGTAATATATTAACCATTGTTAATTTCTTATTATCCTGGTTTGAAACTCTGTATTATTGTGGTTTTTTTGTTTTTCTCTCTTTAAAACAAAAAAAAAAATGAAAAAATGTTCAACATCTCTGGTCTTTCAAGAGATGCAAAACACTGCTGAGATTCCATCTCACTCCAGAAAGAATGGCTATTATCAAGAAATCAACCAATGGCAAATGCTGGTGGAGCTATGAGGAAAAAATGAACCCTTCTCCATTGTGTAGACTGGTACAACCACTGTGTGGACCGGTACAACCACTGTGGAAATCAGTATGGAGATTCCTCAAAAAACACTAGGACCACAGGTTCCATTCAACCCAGCTATTCCCTTTCTGGGTATCTTCCCAAAAGAAATAAAAGCGTCATATCACAGTGATGTATGCACATACATGTTTATAGCAGCGCAGTTTGTAACAGCTAAATCTTGGAAGCAACCCAAATGCCCATCAACTGACCAATGGCTAAAGAAGATGTGGTTTTTTAACACTCCGCCATAAATAAGGATAAACTTGAGACATTTATAGTTAAAGGGATAGTTTAAGATAACTGAGACAGGGATTTAGAAGAAAATATTTCATAAAACTCACATGACATATGAAAGCTGGTTTTAATATAAAGTGCCACAAGAAACCAAAATCAAGAGATCCCAATTATGTATACTTTGCTAGCATTCATTCATTCTTGAGTAGTTCTGTTTACATAACCCAAAGTAAACCTGTAGTCTCTATTTTGTAGCACTACAATGTATCAAAACAAAACCCACCACCAGGCTGTTATACTCAATACAGTCATCTACAAAGGGACAGAGTGTCTCTGTGCCACAGAAAACCTTGAATCAACACAAACCGAGATAAGAAGAACGCGGCGTGCCAGAGGTCCCTGAAGACAGCACCGACACCGGAAGACCCGCTGGGGCCATGGCTCTGGGCCGCTCCCTCCTGCGTGTTATCTGTGGTGCTGGAACCATCTCCTTCCCTGTGCACTTCCAAGTGAGCTGCTTTCCTCAATTTCCTTTTAGAAGAGATGAAGAGTGGCAGGTAGTTTTAAAACTTTCTTGACTTGGCAGCACATTCAAAATTGTGAAAAACACACACAGGAACTTTATTACATAGTAAAATTCAAATTTACTGGCTAAAACTTTATCGAAATACCATGGTACATATTCAATCCTATATACCAATTTCTACAATGTTAAAATATTATTCCTGGCTCATCCTGATAGGTCAGTGGAGAGAAGGTGGTAAGGATCGCTCTGGACAGATATTTACAAAAGCATTTCTTCCCTATTGGAATGGCACTTATCTGCAGGTGAAGAAAAAAGAAAATTTAGATTGGAGAGAATTATAATCTAATCAACAAAACAATTTATCTAATGCAGCTATTATCTTTTAAAAGAGATGGGCTTAAATCTCAACACCCAAAAGCTGTTACAATCTCTTGGCAGTAATATGCAAATAAGGAACTGCTCCAAAAGACCCTTAAAACAGAATCCCACTAGGCTTAATGTCCAGCGAGACTTGCTGCATTTACCTAATCAATGGGCATTAAAATGCTTTTAACAGCATTTAAGAAAGACAGCTAGAATTTTTTCTTTGCTCATATTTTTGCTGAGGCATCACAGAAATATAAAATGCTGTGAGCAGAAAAAGTACCTAGCAATTCCAGTTAACCTTTATTTCGGACACCAGTCTTAGGTCAGCAGAAGTGAGCTTCACAACAAAAACAGAAACACATACATGTGGACTAAAAATGGCCCTGAAGCAAATACAGGGTGGGGGGCAGGAAGGTGGCAACTGATTCTGGGGGGCTCAATGCTTTACTTGGTTTGAAAGGGCAACATTACCAGATAACATTTTATTGCACTAAGGTAAGAGCAGTCAAGAGCCATCCGGGATTGAAATTACAGAAATCGACAAGAAGACCCCTCCCAACGGCAGTGCAGTCAGTACCTTCTCCTTTTAGCACTTGTGCTCAGAGGTGGCTTGGGCGTCCTGGTGGAGACAATCTGACAGTGCACTGTGCCCAAGAGCAGCATCAGCCATATGGGCCCGACCACCTCCGTCAGAGGTATGCTGTGTGTGCTGGAAGTGGAACAGAACAACACTACTGCGGCAACTGCAGGAGGGAAAGAAAACACATCGAATTACAGACCGGACAGGTACTTCTTCAACTACTCTTACTTCCTGCCAGACCCTGCTTCTAAATTTAAATGAGTTTAAAATGTTTATATTATGCATTACTTGGTAACACACTCTTGGTACCAGAGGACACTTATGATAGTCCCTGAAGTATGCACCTCATGGGTGCATTGAAAACTAGATTTGAGGGCTTCCAGTTAGAGCACATCAGAAGAACCATACTAACCTCAGGTTATTTATTACTCTCTTTCAAAAACAAGGAAATCTATGATAGTGTACAGTAAGCCTGATAAAAAGCTTGTCAACAGAGGTCTACAGGACGATGCAGTCAGGTTTAAAACGTAACTTCACTTGGGCACTGCACACCCATCAGTGGCAACCATGAGCCTGGGAACAGGAAGTTCTGGTTTTGCCTGCCCTGCATGCTTCAGACTTCCTGGTCCTAAAATCTCTGAACCTCTTGGGAGTCTCCAGCCTTTATCAGTCAGTGAAAGCCTATTTCACTCCCCCCCCCCCAGTCATGGACATGTAATCTAGGTTTGCCTCTATCTCAGTAACTCTGGGCATAAAAGATAAACCAGATGCGCAGCCCAAGTAGGACCAGTCAGAACTCCTCAACGCTGCAATGGAAATGAGACGCACAGTTCAAGGGCATCCCCGGCTGGCTTGGACGGAAGGCTGTGCTTTTAAATCAGAAATATTAAGGCTGCAGAAATAAGACACTGCTGGCGCCACTTCAGCTGACACCCAGAAAGGGCCAGCATGGCATGCAACCAGCACACAACGGTGGAGTCAACAAAGAAGACGTGAAGACGTCACCCAAGCTTCCAGATCGCACTAAGCCTGAGCCCAGGACCTGGGGGAATCTCATTTTGTTGGGAAAAAGTGGAAAATTAGACTATTAGGAGGTTTCTATTCATTTTCTTGAGTATGATCACTGTTTTATAGTAGCATATTTTGAAGAAATGGCTACTAATGGAGTCAAAGTAAAATGTGATGCATACAATTTCCATTTAGGCAGGGTATGGTTGGGCATACACATGTAATACCAACACTCAGGAGGCTGAGGCAGGAGGACTGTCACAAGTTTGAGGTCAGACTGGGCTACACAGTGAGTTCAAGGCCAGCCTGAATTACAGAGTGAGACCCTGTCTCAGAAAACAAAAACGAAACAGCAAAAAGTTTAATAAACTAGATTATGTCACAAAAATTTAACTTAATAAAAATTATAGCTATACCTATGAAATATCAGATAATGCAAATCTGAAAGAATATCCATGTAATACATTACTAATAATAAATTTTTGAAAAACAATTAGAAAGTTGTAAGCCATTTACTTTCACTCATTCTAAGAATCCACAATTGAAAATATAAGGCAGTTTCATAAACAAATGTCTACTCCAACATTGATTATAATAGCAAAAGACAACAAGTAGCTTAACTATCTAATATTGATGTGTAATATTTTCTAGTAATTTTAAACTATGTATAAAGACTCTGAAACTTGTTATGACATTACGTAAAAATAACACAGTATTTTTTTTGTATGAAATCATCTCAACCATGTATTAATGTTACAAAGTAAATCAAAAGGCAAAGTTATGGGAAAACATTTTATCCTTCTTTGGCTTTTTCTAAATTTTTTATTTTTTTCTTTCATGAACATGTATCTACAATCACACAAAAAAACAGGGCTGAGGTTTTGCTCAGTGGTAGACCACTCACTGAGCATATGTGAGGACCTGAGTTTTATCTCAGGCACTAAAAACAAAAAAACAAAGACCACCACACAAGCAACACAGTTTGACAACACTAAGCACAAAGCCCTCACAGGCCACTCCCTTTCATAGATGGGAGGTGTGCCCTGGCTTAGAAAAATCAAGTTTAAATAAAATTTGTAATCCTACTCTATTTTCATTTTCTTAAAACCACCTCTTACACAATCTATTGATAAAACGTGAATAATCGTTCAGAATGGAAATCATGCTTTTATTTAAAAAGTTACAGGAAAAAGAAAGCCATCAACCAAACTAAAACAATGGCTCTGTCAGGGTGAGAGCTATTACGAGCCGTTTCTTCTCCAGTTTCTAAAATGCTCTAACGTGTCCCACACACCATACTGTCTACTACAGCTGCGTCAGGCAGCAGTGTGACGAAGCTGGCTGTGTGAAGCTCTGGGTGACAGTGCAGAGGCTGGAATCCAGGCTCCACCAGACAGGGTGGCCACTGGCTTTGGAATAAGCCATTCGGGTTTGTGTCTATGAAGCAGGAGTAACAGTGGGATCTGTCGGTCAGTGGGCTGTTGTGAGAATTAAACAAGGATCTAAGAAGACAATTAGAAGAGTGTGTGACATACAGCATTTTAACACAGAACGAGGGTAGCAAGATCACAGTGGAGTAAGTTGCAGAAAAATAAATTCCGAGGCGAGAAAAACAATCCTGCATAGGTTGGACACACATACAAAAAAGAATGCTGTGTGTGTTAGATGCATTTTGATGAGATTTTGCTTCTAATTTTTAAGTCTTTTCAATTCCTATTTGTCTTCAGCCATCCCTATTTAAATTTTTGTAAATTATACTGAACAATACCTGCTTTGTTTTCTTAAACATTTTTAATACCAAACTAGTTTTGTGTCCAACATACATTCACTTCACACTGGGTAGTAGTTTATATGTTATTTAGAACAAGCCTTAGTAACCCAAAAAATGTAACATCCTGAAAGTTAAAAATAAAGTGCATTTCCATCACTTAATTATACCTTGAAGAAGATAAAGGACAAGGAGCCAGAAAAAGATGACCTTCGATGTGACTTGTAACCACCACCGGAAGAAAAAGGGGAAAAACACAACTCGGACAATTCCTTTTCTAGTCAGAGAAGTCCATGGGCTTTCAGGCTTTGCCTTAGCAAATGCAGACCCTAAGAAACAAGTAAAATACAATGGCAGGTAACATTCACTTCTAATTTCCCTACAGAAAACATTTCAGTGTTTGAAAAACAAGAACACCATGTAACTTTACTATATTCTGTGCAATGAGTGCAAACATCCAGTTTGGAGTAACAGTCACTTTAAAACACATTCTCAAGCCAGGTGCGATGGCACACACCTGTAGCCCCAGGACTCAGGAGGCTGAGGCAGGGGGATTGCTATAAGTTCGAGGCCAGCCTGGAGTACATAAAGAAGTTTAAGGCCAGCCTGAACTACATAGTGAGACCTCGTCTCAAAAAAGACCCAAAACAAACAAACGAACAAACAAAAAACTGAATTCTCCTTGATAGTATACTGATTCAGACACCTGGGAAAAGATGAATTAAAATGATATAAACTTCCCCCACATATTTTATTGTCCTATATTTTTAATATAGGACAGTATTTAAATGTTAGTTACATTAAGAATTACTAATTTCAAAACAAAAAAGAATTACTAATTTCTTAACAAAGTGCCTTTAATATTTGTGGCAAAGTTCTATAGTTTGTCAAGCAAACACAAAAGGCTATTTTTATACTTATTTCTTGTAATGATCTTTAGCAGGAGAAAAGGCTCCTCAATGGTAGTCAAATGTCCTATTCTTTTTTTTCTAGGATGTTTGTCCTCATTCGAGCTCACACATACCTAACCTATTCTGAGTTTTTTCTTTCTGTTCAATGTCTACTTGAATTGCAAGTTTATTTATCCAGTACTCACCTCTTACCAAATCAACGTCTATGAGGTCTGGCTTGACATGTGCTGTTTTCTTTGGTTTATTCCTTAACCCCTGAAATAGATTAAGAGTGGTATTAGAATTCTACATTATATTCTTTTGGTCCAGAATAGCAGGAGAGAGTCAACTTTCAACGATTACAATTTAAAGTAAAATCTTTAGGTAAAACACTGGACATGTTGTGTATCTGTTACAAATGGAACATAATTATGGCACTGTGACGAATTTTTGCCTTCAATGATAGGTTCAGAGATGTATGTAACATGCAAAGCTCACCCGTGGCTGACAGTCATACTCTAACCCAGCAATCAGGGTCCACTGCTGTATGGTTGTGGGAGGGCCAGCCTGGACGCAAGCTTTTCAGCAGGGGCGAGCACAGGCCCCAGAGAGAGTCACGTGCCACGGTCTGAGTCAGCGCTGCCCAGACCACAGGGTCATCCCGTCACTCAGAACTGGGCCACGCCATCAGGAGGTGCAGGCAGGCACGGGGTTCTTGCCTTTTAATGAATCCATTTAAACTCAAAACAACTGAGCGTGGACTAAGATTAAATTCCTGCCATTGGTACAGAGTGGGATTAGGGATGGCAGTCAAAAGCAGTGGGAAAAAACTATGGAAAAATGAGACGACAAGCCGGGTGGGCGCGGCAGCTCATGCCTGCAATCCCCGCACTCTGGAAGCCAGCGCAGGAGGACGCCGAGCTGGAGGCCAGCCTGGCCTGCACAGCAAGACCCTGTCTCAAAACAAACAAACAGTTACCACTTACTTAAGACCAGTATGTTGAAATGGGAAGAGCTTAGGCTAAACTCCTCAGATGCCAAGACCGTCACAATCACAAGGGTTTAGATGATTTTTAAACTCTTCATTCAATAAAGTAAGACACTGGGTCCTAAATCTTTTCTTTGGTCTTAATCACAGGAAAGGTGATTCCCTACAGTTAAAATGAGAACTACTGCTGGCATGCACAACAAACAAGGGGGTAGCAGTTAACTTAGAATTAACTGAGACATCTAAACCAAGACTGCACCCTGAAATCAAGATGATTCCCCTTGGAACCCTTCACAGACTCCTTGCATTGGAGAGATCATCCGAAGACACAAAACAAAGACCGAAAGTCAGAGCTGAAGACAGATCTGGCAGCAATAACTTTATTGAAGCTGAACATCACACACTTGGATTCTGTATTTGGAAATTCGCTCACTACCATCACACCCTTAAGCCCATATTCTTAGTGCTTTTGCCCTCGCTGGAAGAAATGAGCAGAATGGGCACGGGGGAGGGGGGTCCCCGGCTTCTTGTTCTGGCTGTCATCACTGCACACAAGGGCTCTTCTCAGTCCTCTTAGGTTTACGGTTTTCACAGGTTTGTACTTTTTGTTGGCAACTCATTGCTTAAAGCAACCGACGTGAGGGGCTGGGGATGTAGCTCAGCACTGCAGTGCCCCGAGTTCGATCCCTGGTACCCACCCCCCCAAAAACCAGAAAGAAAAACCACCCACGTAGGACTTCAGCGTCTCGTGCTTCCCAAGGCAAAAAGACTGTTTAGACATGAGTTAGAGAGCTACCAGCCATGAATTATCATTAGAAAAAAAAAAAAAACCATATATATATATGAGTATTTTTACACAGAAACAGTCACAAATCGACTGGTTGACACAGCATGTGACCAAAGGCTTGGAGGAACCTGTTATTTCCCGCAGCAGCAATGGGTATTACTGGTTCAGTGCTGGCGGTGACCTCATACAATAAAACTACCACAAATAATGAGACTCCAATGACCTCACTTCCCTCTGAGTGGCATTACAGAGCAGTTGATGCATTATAAATCATTCCCAAAATATTTAATCTGGAAAGGCAATTCTAATCATACATATATTCAAACAAATTTCATTACAAGAAGCATATTTTTACTTGGTGGGAAGTTTATTAAAATCAAAGTTTATTCTTATTACTATCAAAAACTTGAAAACTATTCACATCCTGTTAAATCATGTTTACTCACACCTACATGGTCACACCATTATTGACAGTTTCAATAAAACTTCCCCTTCAGGTGTTTGTCAGAATATTTAAAGAAAACTTTCATTGATAAATTAGTGGTAATTTTAGTTATAAAATAGAAGATACTAGCATGATCAACATTCATGAAACATTTTAGTTAAGTTGGGAAATTTTAAATTGGATTGGTGTAAATTATATGCAAAGTAGCATAGCTTTCAGTGCTACCTACAATCATGAACCATCACAAAACTTAAGGGAACAAAAAATAAAAACTAAGTGTCTGAAAAGAACGAAATTTTTTTTTTTTTTTTGTACCGGGGATCAAACTCACGACCTCGCGCTTGCCAGGCAGGCACTTAAGCCACTGAGCTAAGAGCTAAGTCCCCGGCCCAAAAGAACGAAATTTTAAAGCTCTTCATTTACACAAAAACGAGAAGGGAAAAACAAACAGTACAAACATAATTAACCTGCAAGAATAAAAATGATATAGTTTTTTGAATGCACATTTATTCACTGCCACAGTGCAATGACTCAAATAGTACAAAGTTTTACATTTTTTAATGAATCTCCCAATTGCACAGACAATGTTGTGGCAAAAAATGAAGAGGGTTGTTGACTTTACAAAGTACTTGTGCTGGGTGTTCTAGACTTCCTTCGCTTACTGGATACGGGGCTACTGTGATACACAGATTCTAAGGAGGACCTAACCTTAGGTCTCCCTTGCTGGAAATGTTACTCAGTATCCCTCACCGCACCCCCACCTTTTCCCTTCTGGTGACTTCACAAGCTTTTTGTTTAAGTTTTAAAAGTCTAGTAAGTTTTAAAGATGAAAAACGCATGCATTTACTTTTTAACTGTATGTATTTATATGGGTACCACATGATGTTTTGGTGCATATATAAACATAAATATGCACTGGAATGTATTTAACATAATAATCAAATCAGTATACACGTATTTCATCAAACACTGATCATTTCTTTGGAGAGAAATCATCCAAAACCCTCCCTGCTAGCTCTGGGGGCCCCAGCACATGGCCGCGCACGCGCAGTGCACGGGATATCTGCTCCCGTCTAACTGCAGGCCGGCGCCGCCCGGCAGCCTTTCCCAAACCCTCCCACCCCACTTCCTGCAGCCACTGCCACTGCTCTGCGCTCAACCTCGACGGATGACCTTATTTCAGGTTCCGCAGGAGAGAGACCTTGTGGCGCTTTACTTCTCTTTCTGTGCCTGACTTCACCTAACAAAATAACCTCTGGTTCCATCCAGGCCACAAACCACAGGGTTTCTTCACCCGTTTCACCGGAGCAGCTCTCCCTTGCGCTTTCCATCCCACGTCTTGGCTCCTCCATCCCGTGCTGTTCACTTAGATGTTTCTGCTGCCCAGCTGCCGCACGCAGGGCCGCAGTGAGCACGGGGGAGCGGCCGTCTCTCTCACACCCATCTCGCTTCCTCTGAACATCTACCCAGCAGTCCGCCTGCTGGACCCTAAGGAAATTAAATCTAGTCTATTTTTCGAGGACTCTCCGTGCTGCTCTCACAGTGACCATACAAGCTTACGTTTCCACCCCGGTGTTCCCTGCCCTCCACGACCGTGCCAGCCTTGCCTCCCTCCAGCTTTCGCCCACAGCCTGCTTTCTGCAGTGAGGTGCTAGGTCAGCGTGGTTTGGGTTTGCACCTCCCTGATTTGCGATGCTGAACATTTTCCATGTCTGTTCACCGTTTATATGTGTTCTTTTTAGAAAAGTCTGGTTTAGGTCTGCTGGCCGTTTTACTGGATTATTTGGGTTTTTGCTACTGAGTTTCCAAGTTCCTTCTATCCCCTGGAGTGTGACTGACCCCTTGTCACACACCGCATGGTAAAGACAGCTGCAGTTCCATCGACTGCCATCTCAGCTGTGAAGTTTGTTGCACATTTATTTTTCAATACTGGCCAAAGTGCTCAGAGAATGAAGTCAAGTTTTTAGTCATAGCTTTAAAAAGTTGAAGGAAACATGATTTGCAGCTTACAAGAGATTTTACCTTAGCAGTGTCAGCTACAGGACTTTAATTTAAAAGATAACATTTCCAAGAAAAACATTTTCATGGCTTTCTTTAGTAACTGCTCACTGCTCTGACAGTGAGATAACTGATATTATAGGATAGGCTCAATACATTTGGTATACTCTCTAAACAAGAATATTTTGCTTTAATTAAATATTAGCAATATTTTCTATCTTCCTTATTTTACTTTATAATTTGCTTTCATAAAATGTTTAGCAAGAAAGGAATCTTTTCTCAGTCTTGTCAACAAATCAATTCTTTCAATTTATTTTTGTGTATTTGTGGGTGGGTTTCTTTTTTTTTTTTTTTTTTTTTTTAAGAGTCTTGCTATATGGCCTTAAACTGATGGTCCTCCTGATTCAGGACCCATGTAGCTTGGACTACAGACATATGCCACTGTGCCTGACCAAACTGATTCTTTTAACTCAAAATAACAAAAGTAAATTTTAATACTTCAGTTACTTTTATAAAGTATTGTCTTTAATGGGAGACATATTTCAGAAAATAGTTACGGGTCCTATCTTTCCCTAAGATCCCGAAGCAGCAACTAACACAGTCCCCCTGTTTGGTACAGTTCTTTAAAAATGTGGAAAGTACGTAAATAACATAGCCATTTCTGATGACTGGCTTCCAAAATCTAAAAAATTGTATCTATATTTCAGGTTTTTAAATTCAGAAAACATCCACATATGCCATGTGGTAACAAGACGTCCCAGAGAACTCAATGGCCCTGGTCCACTAATTAAAGTTGTTGCGGTCATTGAAGAGAAAACCTTTTAAGCTGTATTAGCAGACTTCTTTGCTACTTCTAGTTCACTTGACTACCCCAACTCTCCCCCTACAAAATATTCCATAACCTCCCCAGGGCTATCTACCTCTGGACTCCTCTATACAGACATAAATGCATCTCTTAACTGAAGTTACCTCATTCAGAATTATGTATTTCTTCTACAAAACTACAACCTACTTCACATTTCTGAACTCACTACACAATCCTGTATTCCACATACACCACAACATCGTTAAATTGACAGATTTTCTTTAGCGGGTTTTAAAATAAATATTATACACACTGGTTTTCAATCTAATGTAAGCTTTTCTGTACAAAACAGAAAATGTCAAGTAACTAAAGTAATATTCTCTGGGCCCAGCTTACACTTAGCTCATGCAGGAACACACTGATTAGTATCTACGCAAATGAAAAAAACATACAACTTATTACCAAAAAGGTGCTAAGAAACACAAATTTAGTTAAATAGTTTTCATGCTAGCAAAGTAGCCTATGAGAATCATCTTAGCCCTGTGATAAAAGTTCATTCATGTTTTACTGTCCGGAAGGCTTTGGCCAATGGCTCAGAGACGGCACCCAAGTCACTCCGTTAGTAGCACCAGAAAGCAGATGCCAGTTAGGGGAGCAGCACCTGTAGGGACCACTCACGCACGAAGAGCCTCAACACTTACCAGTGTGATAAACTGTACAGAGCAACCACAGCATCGGGGGGAGGAAAAGCAAACTAGAAGTATAAGGTGACAAGTGAAAGGGGAAAAAAGCTGACAAGAAAATAACCATTAGAAAGTGAATTTTAAAAGAATGGAAGGACACAAAAAAGAAAAAAATTAGAAGACACATGACTAGGTCATCATAAACAGTTTACTACTGTATTTAAAAAATACAGAAGAATATAAATTTACATCTTAAAGGTAAGTGGAAAGGTGGTAAATGGAATGTGACTTGTAATAAATTTAGAGAATTATGCTTTAGGATAAAACAAAATAACTTGTTACCTTGATTTCTCTTTGTTCAACAGATTTTTCCCATATTTGTTGATCATAGGCACCAATCTGAAAAAAAGTAAAAGACAAAAAACTTCATTAAAAGATCACTGCCGCAGCTCCACCTTGAGCTACAAGCCACTCAGCACTCATCCGGCACCAACCAGACAAGCGCTGTCGCGGCCTTCTGGAAGGACACTACTGCAGCGTTCTCCACGTTCAAGCGTCAGGAGCAGCAGCAGTATTAAGGAGCAGCAGTTTTGGGAATCTGCTAGAAATACAAACTCGGGAGCTTCACCCCAGGGTTACTAAATCACAAATGTAAGAGTGGGACTCAAAAATCCATCTAAAGATGAATCTGACATCTGAAAACCATGACTCTAGGAACTGCTTCATGTTAAAACACGTACATAGCTGCTATAGCACTGGGATATTTCACCAAAGAGTAAATAAAGTAAAAAAAGGAATCTTAAGTAATAAATCCTTCATGGAGTTATTTTTTAAAGATACTAACATTCATAAACATGTAGACCACAGTTATTACTTGAGGTTTAAATTACATCCCCCAGGAAGTCTCCCAGAAAGCAGCATCATGGCCTGTCTGTTTGGGACCCGAACCTCTCAGACCCGCAGAGTGGCCTGGGCTGTTTGGATTGGGAATATTGTGGAGACTGGCATCTTGGCCAGGTCTGTTTGGGACTGGGAACTTTTCAGAAACCAACATTCTGGCCTGACTCTTTGGGACCTGTAGGCCCACCCTTCACTCGCAGGGAACCTCCTGGAGACCTGCCTGGGACAAAGCACAGTGGCCTGGCCTGCCTGAGATTCCACAGGCTCCAGGGTGGCCACACCCAGCATTCGCCTTACAAATTAGGGAGCCAGGAGCCCACAGAGGGGAGTTAGGACCCTGAGAGGAGGCCAAGAGCCTATGGGGGAGCCACTGCCCCTCCAGGAACTGAGGGTATAAGAGGTAATTCACCACACATGCAGAGAAAGCTTTGGAACACCGCTCAAAGTAAGGAAATACAGAAAAATGACAAAAGGAAAGACCAAAAGGCAGGCTCAAAGCCCTAGCCCTCCCCAAGAAAGCTTAGAAGCCGAGTACATGGAAGAAAAAAGAAGCCATACACCTGAAATGTCTGAAATGATATCAAATGAAATAAATACGCAAAAAGGGAAAGCTATGGAGAAATTCAAACCAGAAATACTTGCCCAGGTAAAAGAAGAATTGATAAAAATAGTGAAAGAAATAGTGAACGCATCTAGTGAAAACACAGCTAAAAAAATTAGAGGAACAAAGCAAACAGATAGAATCCCTGAAAGAACAATATAAGAAACAAACAGAATGCATAAAGCAGATTCAAAGAGATATACAGGAAATCAAAAATTCTATTGAAAGCTGTAAAAACCACCTCAATGAAA
>PVJX010043280.1:0-13749 GCA_004027295.1 Dolichotis patagonum
AGCTGCCCTTGCTTCACACCCAAAAGACCACAACAGCTGAGAGGCTATCAAGAACACTTCCAACACCTGAAGTACCTTGATGGGCTTGTGGGAGGCTCAGCAATCTCTCCACCAACAAAGTGGTCCTTGGCAGGGCTGCAGACAGTGTGCTGAGATTACCTCTCAAATAGAGGACCTCAGTATGTCAACAGGAGCCTCAGTGAAACCACCCACCAAGTGGAGGATCTTGATGAGCCAGAAACAGTGTGGGAGAGTCCTTATTCCGTACAGAGTGCCTGGGTGTGTTGGTGCGACATTAAAACTTTCCCCCACACAAAGAACCTGAAAGGGTCTGCAAGACCCAGTAGTGTCCTGGCTGGGGTGCACACTATAGACAAGTGGACCTGGCAGACTGGAACAGCCTGAAGCTATGGTAACAACAGGAGCTAAGTTTTGGCTTGCAAAAATGCTCCTAGTCTGGTCAGCTTATGAAGAATATAGGACTCATCCAACCAGCCCCACAGGAGAATTTCTGGTGACAGGCCCCTCCCCTGCATTGTAGGACCTAGCAACATCAGCCACACAGTGGGACCCTAAGTCACACATGATAGATAGATGAAACTAGTGGGATTGAAAAGGACAAAATATTAATCCAAGAGTAAAAAGTTGAAACATGAAAAAGCAAAGTGCAATTTCAAATGCCCAGTCCATCAAGCACAAGTGCAGGAGATGTCAAAATAGGGGAAAGAAATAGAAACAAATTTAAAGAACTATCCAGTAAATTAAAAATTCCATTGAAAGGTGATGAAACCATTTGAATTAAACTGAAGACAGGCTTTCAGTCCATGAAGATAGGATGACAGCAAGTGATCACAAACACACACACACACAAATCTTTTAAAAATAACAAGGGATCATGAAATAACAATTCAACAGCTTCAAGATGATGCAATGAAAAACAATATAAAACTAATAGGTGTCAATGAGAATGGAGGAATAAATGCAAATGATGCAAACAAACTATTCACAGAAGTAATAGCAGAAAATTACAAAGTATGGCAAAAGAATTTGATGCACAGATAGGTTAGGCATATAAAATTCCAAACAGTCATGACACACATAAATCCATACCAAGACATATAATAATCAAGATCCCATAATATTCAGCATAAAAATACATTACTAAAATCTGTTAGAGAAAACACAGTATTCACCTATCAAGAGAATCAAACTAGAATTACAGCCAGTTTCTCGGCACAATCCCTCAAGCCATGATGAGCTTAGAGTGAAGTATTTCAAATCTTAAAAGAAAACAACTTTCAACCCAGATAGATGTACCCTGCAAAACTTTCCTTGAAAATTAATGGAGATATAAGACATTTCTATAAAAAAGAACATCTGAGGAAATTCATGTCCACCAAACTGACTCTAGAAAAAGTATTGAAAGACGTATTGGATAGAGATTTAAATGATCGCAGTTCCCAGAACAGAAACAAAAGGAACCTGCTGGGCAGGGTAAGACAGGGAACCAACAACAGGGAAAAAATCCTGAGAAAATGAAGCCAGTAAATATAAGTTATAACCATCAGTGTAAAGGGTCTCAATTCACCAATTAAAAGAAATAGATTGGCAGAATGGATCAAGAAACAGAATCCATCAATATGCTGCATGCAAGAACACATCTGCCTCAAAAGAAAACATATAGACTGAATGTCAAAGGATGGAAAACAGTATTCCATGTGACACAAACAACAAAAAAGAAGAAGTAGCTATTATTTCTGCAGACAATGTGGGCTTGAAACCAAAAATTATCAAAACAGAGGAAGAAGGTCACTACATACTTGTCAGGGGAAAATTTCAAGAGGACAAAATTACAATCATCAATATATATACAGCAAATACTGGAGCACCCAACTATATAAGAAAAATAATAACAGACATGAAAGACTAAACATGCAATGACAAAATTTTAATGGGGGACCTGATACCCCATTATCACGAACAGATAGATCAGCTAGAAAATAAGTCAAGACAGAAATAACAGAAATGAATCAAACCTGTGAACAAATGGACTTACTAGAAGTTTACAGAGCATTCCAACCAGCAACATCAGAATTCTTCATCAGAATTCTTCTCAGTTGCACCTGGGATATTCTCTAAAATAGACCACATATTAGCACATAGAGCATGTTCACGCAAGTTCAAAGAATTGAAGCTATGCCATACATATTATGCAGCCATTTGAGTGTACTGAAATTGGAAATAAATAGCAAAAGAAACTGCAAAAGCTAAGTGAACACATAGAAATTAAATAGCACCCTCCTGACTAAACAATGAGTTACAAATGAAATTAAAGAAGAAATTAAACAATATGTACAAATCAATGAAAATACAGATAAAACATACCAGGACCTGTGGGATGCAATGAAAGTGGTGATGCTAAAAGGGAAATATATAGCAATGAATTGTCATGTCAGGAAAACACAATGAGTGCAAATAAACAATTTAATAATACACCTCTAGCTTCTAGAAAAGCAAGAACAAGTCAAGCTCAAAGCAAATAGAATGGAGGAAATTATAAATATCAAAGAATAAATTAATGCAATTGAGATTAAAACATGAAAAGAATTAGTGAATTGTAGAGTTCTTTGAATGAAAAAACAAAATAGATAAACATGTAGCCAACCTTATAAAGAAGGAAGTAAAAAACTCATTCATGTAAATCAGGAAAGAAAAGGGTGAAATTGCTACACATCCTGTGGAAATTCAGAAGATCTTCAATAACTGCTGTGAAAATCTTTACTCACATAGGCTTGAAAACACAGAGAAAATGGAGAGATTCCTAGAAATGTATGAATTACCAAAGCTGGCTTGAGAAGATATAAAATTTCTGAATAACCAAGTATCAGTTAATGAAATGGAAAACATAATTAAAAACTTACCAACAAAGAAAAGTCCAGGTCCTGATGGATTCATGACTGAATCTTACAAGAAACTTAGAGAAGATTTAATGCCAATACTCCTGAAACTCTTTAATGAAATTGAAAGGGAAGTAACTTTAACTCATTACTGGACACAAGTATCACTCTGATACCATAACTAGAGAAAGATCCAACCAAAATGGAGAACTATAGGGCAATCTCCCTAAAGAACATTGATGCAAGCATTCTCAAAATATTAGTAGGCAATAAAATGTAGCAAATCATCTAGAAGGTTATACTCTATGACCAAGTAGGATTCATCCCATGAAAGCAAGGCTGGATCAGCATATGTGAATAAATAAGTGTAATACACCACATCAACAGAATCAAAGAAAACCAGATGAGCATCTCAATAGATGCAGCAAAAGCTTTTGATAAAATTCAAAATTTGTTCATGATAAAAACTCTACAGAAAGTCAGAATACATGGTATCCACCTCTATCTTAGAAAAGCCATCTATGAAAAATCAATAACCAACATCATAATAAATGGACAAAAACTGTAAGCTTTCATTCTAAAGTCAGGAACAAAATAAGGATGTCCACTATCACCCCTCCTATTCAATATACTTCTGGAAATATTAGGCAAAGCAGTTGGAAAGAAAAATAAAAGGATTAAGGATAGGAAAGAAAGAAGTTAAATCATCATTATTTACAGATGACATGATATTATACATAGAAGGCCCCCAAAATGAAATCAAAATGCTAGAGTTAATAAGCAAATTCAACAGTGCACCTGGAGAAAAATTCAACAGTTAAAAATCACTAGTATTCTGCACACAAACAACAAACTTACTTACAGAGAAATTATGGAAATAATACTTTTCAAAATATAATCCAAAAAGTGAAATACTTCGTAATTAACCTAAAAAGGGGTGTAAAATCCTATACATTGAAAAACATAGTACTCTAAAAAAGCAGATTAAAGAAGATGTCAGAAATGAACAGATATCCTTTGCTCTTGTATAAGAAGAAGCAACACGGTAAAAATGACCTTACACCTGAAATCATTATGACAATTTAATGGAATCCCAATCAAAATAACATTAGCATATTTCACATCTCTAGAGAAAACATTAGTAAAACTCATTGGGAAACAAGAGAACTTGAATAGAAAATACAATGCTGGAAAACAAAGGCAAGGCAGGAGACATCACAATCCTTTACTCAAAATTATATTATAAAACTAGTGTGATACAATCAGCATTACACTGTTAAAAAAACAGATCTGAGGATCAGTGGAACAGATTAGAAGATGCAGTCATAACTACAAAGACACTTATCGACCTTATCTGTGACCAGAGGGCTAAAAAATATTCACTGGAAGAAAGACAGCCTTTTTAATAAATGGTGCTGGAAAAATTCACTTTCCACATATTAAAGATTAAAATTGATCAGTATCTATCACCATGCACTACACTAAAGTCAAAATAGATCAAAGATCTGAAAATTAAAATAGAAACACTAAATCCCCTGTAAGACAAGGTAGATAGAAATCTTGAAGACACAGAGGTAGGCAAAGAGTACATGAACCAAACACATACTACACAGGAAGTACTTCAAAGACTCAAAAACTAGGATCACATCTTTTTCACTTCAAAATAAATCACCAACAAAGTTAAAAGAAAACTCACAGAATGAGAAAGAATTTTAGTCATGTGTTTCTCAGACAAAGTACTTATATGTAGAACATTTAAAGAATGTAAAAATATTAGGTACCCCCAAATTCAAACAACCAATTCAAAAATGAGCATCTAAATTGAACATGCACTTCTCAAATGGAGAAATACAAATGACAAATATATACATGAAGAAATGTTCAACATTGCTGATCATTTGAGAAATTCAAATTAAAACAACACTTAGATTCCATCTCACTACTGAAAGAATGGCTGCCATTAGAAAATCAACAAGTTAAAATTGTGGAGTGGCTATGAGGGAAAAGGAATGCTTCTCCACTATTCGTGGAAGTGTAGACTGGTACAACCACTGTGGAAATCAGTGTGGAGATTTCTCACAATACTATGATTGGAAATCAAACTCAATCCAGCTATTCCACTTCTCATTCTTTTCCCAGAAAATTTGAAAATATCATGCCACAGCAATATATGTGCATCCATGTTTATAGCAGCAATAATTTGTGATAGCTATATCTTGGAAACAACCCAAATGTTGATCAACTGAGGAAAATATAAAAATAACATGGTATTTTTACACAATGGAATATTACTCAGGTATAAGGAGTGATAACAATGAGCCTCTTATAGGTAAATTGAGGCAACGTATGAACATACTCATAAGTGAAATAAATCAAAGACATATCTGTGAATATCATATTGTGTTCCTAGAGTAAAACAATGAGTAATAACCTCCAAAAAAATACTGTGATAATGAAAGATAAAGAAAATGCTTAAATGGAAAGTACAACTGGGATCTGGGAAAGGAGAAAAGAAAAATGGGAAAAGTTTATATATATATATAGTGTGTGTGTGTGTGTGTGTGTGTGTGTGTGTGTGTGTAAATATATATACATGATAGATATTTACAATATTAATCTCTGTAAGGTCATCAAAAAAAGAAGAGTTTGTGCTCTCATTTTTAATTGTTTGATCATTTATTTCATGTTTAAATCTTGTAACCAGAAAAACTAATTCTAAAGTAACAATACGTAATATATTAACTAGTGTTAATTTCCTACTTTTTTTATAATTCTCTATCATTTATATGTTTTTTTCTGTTTTGCTTTTTAAATCATAAAAGAAAAAGATTACAGAGTACATAAATGCTTCACATAGTATAAAAATGGAATCTATAAGACAGATTAAAGTGCATACCTATAAGAATAAATGTGGCATTGAAAGCTTCTTCCTTAAGCGCATGTGAGGGCACAATCTGAGAAATAAAAAATGGGCTTGCAGTTAGCAATTATAAAAAGAAAAATTCTTAAAAGTATCAAAGGATCGTGAGAAATCAATCCAGCATGTGCTAGATGTGGTCAAAAATGACTCAAATTGATTGGAGTCAATGAAAAAGCAGGAAATAGCACAAATGTTATTTTTAGAAAACCTGCTCACAGACAATATGGCAAAAAATTTCCCTGGCATACAAAAAGAATTGCACATACAAATGATTGGGTAATATAGAGCTCCAGTTAGCCTTAATTTTTTTTTAAAAAAGAAAGAAAATTACAGTCAGGGATATAATAATCAGGATTCAAGAAACAGAAACCTAGAATAGAATTTTAAAAGCTCTAAGGGAAAAAATAATCACTCATAAATTAAAGCCTATCAGAATCACAGCTAACTTCTCAACATAAATTGTGAAGTCCAAGAGAGCTTAGAGAGAAGTATTTCAAGTTTAAAGGGAAAGCACACTTCAACTCATATTGATGTACCCAGCAAAAGTGTTTTCCAAAACTGATGGAAAATGAGATACTTCCATGACAAAGAACATCTGAGAACATTTATGACCACAAAACCAAAACTCCAAAATATATTGAAAGAAATTTTGATGAGAGCTAACAAGGACTACAACTCCGTGAACCACACCAGAAGGAACCCACCAGGCAAGGCAAACAATTACACACAGGAAAGGGGAGGAAAGAGGGAAAAAAAAAAACAACAACAAATAACATGACAAGGATAAGTCAAAGCATATAGGTTATTACCGTCAATGTTAATAGTCTCAACTGACCAATATAAATAAGGAAATTGTCAAAGTGGATTAAGAAGCAAGATCCAAAAATATTCTGTATACTGTATACAACACATTTCATTATAAAATAAATTCATAGACTGAAAGTCAAGTGTGAAAAACAATACTGCATGCAACAGGAACTCACAAAAATATGGAGTAGCTATGCTGTTTAAGAGAATGTGAATTTCAAGCCAGCACTCATTAAGAATGATAAAGAAGTTCACTACATCCTTGTAAAGGGGTCAATATAAGAGTAAGTCAAAACAATCATAAATATATATGTAACAAACGCCAGGGTACCCAAACATATAAAATAAATAGGCCTCTAACTGCTGGGCACCACAACTGGAAGGCCCTTTCCTCCATGTGTCCAGTGAGGGCAGAGTCAGAAGATCTGCCTGTGCCTGCCAGGTGGTGCCATTGAAAGGCTCTTTCCTCTGCACACCCAGTTTGGGCAGAGAGAGCCAAAAGATCTGCATCTGCCTCCCAGGCACCACCACCAGAAGGCCTTTTCTTCCATGCACACAGCATGAGCAGAGAACCAGACAGATCCACCTCTGCCTGTCATGCACCACCACCAGAAGTCCACATCCTGCAGGAGGCCAGTGTGGCCAGAGAGCCAGCAGATCTGCCTTCACCTTCAGGGAGCTACCACTGGAAGGCTCCTTTTACAGGTAGCAAGCAGGAGCAGGGACACACAGCCAGGTAAGCCCTGTGCATCTGTAGGCCACCATTGGAGGCCCTTGGTTCCCTCAGGCAGCCATCACCCACTAGCTGAATCAGACAAACCCTGTGTGTCTGCCACCATTGTGGGTGTCCCAGTGTAGACACACAGGCTGAGAGAAGAAGCCCCACTTCCATTCACCCCTGATCATCAGAGAAGCCCCATTGTAACTGTACAGGTCTGTAGAACCCAAATGGAGGCCCTGTTACCTCTCTGTAAATCTGGAGTTAGAGGAACACAAGTGCCTGTCCCATCTACTTACACTGTATAGGGGCAGCCAATATGGGAAGTGCCTGGGGCCCCACAAACAGCTTGGGAGGAACCCAGGAAAATGCCAAGACAAAGAAGCAAAAGGTAAACTCAGACTTCTAGGCCACACAGAACAAGTCTGGGAGATACAGACTTGGAGGAAAATGGAAATCACCTGAAATCTCTGAGAGGATAGTAAGTGAAGTAAGCAAACAACTTCATTGAGATTGAAAATCAGTAAAATCAGAAATAATGTCTCAGATAAAAGAAGAAATCACAAATATACTAAAAGAATTGGTCAATATCTCTAAAGAAGACAAAGACAAAAAAGTGGAACATAGGAAAATGATGGAAAACTTGAATGAATATAGAAATGATTTACAATGCATGAAACAGATTTAAAGACAGATCCAGGAAATTTAAAAGTCGATCAAAAATTGGCAGAACTGCTTGAAAGAGACTGAAGATAGACTTTCAAACATTGAGGATAGGATTGCAGCTAGTGATCTTGAAAGGCAAGATCTCTTAAAAATAACATGGAATCAGGAAATAACAACTCAATGGCTGTAAGATGATGCAAAGAAGCATAATTTAAGAGTGATAGGTGTCAGTGAAGAAGCAGGAGTCAATACAAATGATTTGGCTTAATTTCACATACTCCTAAATTTTTATAATTACTGGAATCATACTTGAAGTTTTCAAATCTAAAACTTATATGAGTATCAAATTTTTTGAGGTTTTAACTTTTAAAAATATTGTATCTCTCTTCTACATCTGATAGTTTTAGCTGAATTTTGATAATATAAAATGTTTATTAAAATACTTAACTTCTTTTTGCTTGACTCAATGGAAAAGTATTTGTGGAGTGTACAAAAGCCAAGAGAAGAACAATTGTGAAACAAAATAAGGAAGAAAGTGAACAAAATATGAATATTTCATTATTTGGAAGTATTTGGAAGTTATTGAATCCAGTTCTACTGGTACTATGCTATTCTGAAAAAATGTCAGTGATTTCTCTTGTATAATCAAGCTTATCAAGCATAATAAAAATACACACACACACATTAGTACAACACCACAAGCTTTGGAATATGATTTGACTTCTATCATTATTTTTGGAGGTACTTAGATTTTCTCAGTTTTGGTTTATCTGACCTAAAAGGTAGAGATAATGATATCTATTCTTTTATTTTACCATGAAAAGTGAACAAAACATATGAGGAGATTGAATAGATATCATGTTAATGCTGATAAGAGAGTTCCTCTTCAGAACAAATTCTTTTTAGAAAAAAATACTTACTTAGCAATGGAAGTTAGGGCTCTAAAACCATGATTTAAAAGTAACAGCAAAACTAATGAATATATCTGTCTGAGAAGTGAACAGAATTTTCATGCAGAGAAAAGGAAGAAAATAAGGAGAAAGAGGGAAATAAAAAATTTAGACATTAGAACTAGTAAGAAATAGCTGAATAAATGAAATGTCAGAGTGATTAAGTTTCTTTTCTACTGGATTGAATTTAAGTTGTGAGCATTCTTCCAATATGCAATTTTACTTGCTAAAACCTTTAAAGTATAAAGTGTACACAAATGCTTTTTCAAAACAGTTTTTGTAAGTGGTTTAGTGCAGAGATGAAAATATTTGTATGATTCTAAAATATAAGATGTAGACATCCATGAAAAAAGAGACTTAGAACAAAACAGACAAGATAAGTCTCTAGGAGAGCAGAAACTGTAAGGAGAGCATAGGAATACAGACAATGAGAAATAAATGTTTATATTAATCTACCTAAATATAAAAACCAGGCTGATCCTTGCCAATATCTGTGTTCATCCTAGAATTACTCATATACATATGGGTATATATTAAGCCTTCAGTGAAAAAGTACTATTGTATAGAAAAGCACTGAATTTTACTACAGGAATTATTGAACTGAAACAATAAAACAGATGTGTAGAGTTTCAAACACCACCTTTCCTTTTCCCCATTGCTGAAATTATATTGTCTCTTCACACTTCATGTGTGTGGCAGACCCTGTAGAACACTTTCTTGAAGGTAGGGGGCATTCTGTATTAAGTATTGCATATCACAAACTCTGACTTACAACAAACAGAACATAATGGCCAAATGGTTACAATGTTGCCCCAACACTCTGAGAAAATAAGGAAATCCTGGAAGTGTAGTCATGTGAACATGCCTTTATATTATGTCATTTATTTCCTCCTCTGGCAGCACTAAGACTAGAAATCTTTGTTGAGCACGGCATCACAGAGGTCATAACCATCATTTGGAGCTTATCTTGCAAGGTGAAGGATGTACAGCCCTGAGAGTTTCATGCATGGATGATAACAGGATAGTTGCCTGTAAAGAGCGCAGCAAGAGACAATTATCTATGCTGATTCCATTTTTAATTTATTTTCACTATTTTGCTGATATCTGCAAACTGTTCATTTTGGGTGAGAAAATATATTTGAATTTTGTACTTGTCATAGTTTATATTTGTTACTTAAAGCCTCATTCAGTGGTAACTGAAATAATCATATTGCATTTTAAAATAGTGAATTGTCATTTTAGCTTGACAGAAACAATAAAAATGAAAGCATATGTGTGAAATATACAAGAAGTAATTTATTGCTGCCTTCATTTTTGCCTTAATTTTTTCATTTGTTCAGAGAATTTAAGCTATGCAGGTGCGAAAATAAATTTCATACAGGCATTTCAGTAACATTGCAGAATGGTAGAATAGCAAGTCCCAGCCCTCTCTTCCCTGAAAAGATATTGAGTTAAAAGGAACATATGAACCACATTTCATTAGATGGAGAAATAGCTTTTGATAAATTCCAACATGTATTCAGGATAAAATTCTCTAGAAAATTGGAATAGATGATCTTTATCTCTATATCAATGTGATAAAAGTCATCTATGACAAACCAATAGCTAACACCATACTAAATGGACAAAAACTGAAAGCTGTAATTCTAAAATTAGAAACAAGAAACAAATGTCCACTATCATCATTCATATTTAATATATTTCTGGAAACATTAGCCAGAGCAATTAGACAGAGAGAAACAGAAAGTAAAAGGATGGGAAAGGAAGAAGTTAAATTATCATTATTCACAAATGACACATTAATCCACATAGATGACCCAAAAAAACTCCACCAAAACACTTTTATATATTTAATAAGCAAATTAAGTACTATAGCTACAAAGTCAACACTCAAAACTCAATAGTATTTCTATACACAAACAACAAACTCGCTGAGACAGAATTTAGGGAAAGAGAAACCACACCATTCAAAGTAGCATCCAAAAAATGAAATACAAAGTAGTCACTCCAACAAAGGAAGTAAAAGATCTGTATATTGAAAATTATAGTACTCTGAAAGGAGATTGAAGAGAATATCAGAAAATGAAAAGATATTCCTTGCTCATGAATAGGAAAAACCAACATTGTGAAAATGGCCATACTCTCAAGACAGGTATAAGGACAGATTTCATGAAAAAAAAAAAGGAAAACAAAATGCACAGTAAATATTTTAAGTAATCAACAAGTGAGATCTCATTAAAAAAAAACTTTTGCACTTCAAAAGAAATTACCAATAGAGCTTAAAAAACAACCCATAGAGTAGGAAAAAATTTACCCAATTTTCCTTCAGACAAAGTTTTCTATCTAGAATAAATAAAGAATTGAAAAAAATATGACCCCCCCAAATTCAAAGGTTCAATCCAAAAATGGACATCTAAGTTGAATGCACACTTCTCAGAGTACAAAATAAAATGGTAAATAAATATATCAAAAATGTTCAACACCACTGGTTATTCGAGATTTACAATTGAAAATGGCACTGAGATTTTACCTCCCTCACTCCAGAAGAATGACTATTATCAAGAAATAAATAACAACAAATTCTGGTGATGCTGTGGTGGAAAAGAAACCCTTCTCCACTGTTAGTGGGAGTGTAGACTGGTACAACCACGGTGGAAATAATCGTGGAAATTCCACACAAAACTAGGTTAGCAGTCCCATTTTTCTCAGCTATTCCCTGTTGAATATCTTCTCAAAAGAATTAAAAAAAATCAAATCACAGTGATATATGTACATCCATGTACAGAACAATTTATAATAGTTAAAACTTGGAAAAAACCTAAATGCCCATTAACTGATGAATGGAGAAAGAAGATATAGTGCTTTTTAAAAAATGGAATATTATTCAGCCACAAAGAAGGAAAAACTTGTGTCTTTTGTGGGTAATTGCATGCAACTTGGGACCACCATCTTAAGTGAAATACATTAGACTTACCTGTGTAAACATTGTGGTTTCTCCCTGGAGTGAGAAGTTCAAAGAGTAAGTAAGGCCTAGAATGTACAATAGATGTTGCAAAATGGAAAATTATTGCTTAAAAGGAAAAAGAGAACTAGGAGAGGAAAAGAGGAAAGGAAAGGATGTAAAAGGGAGAAAAATGCAAGATAGCTATGATACTATTGTATCTTAGTTCACTGAAAAGGAAGTTTCCTGCTAATAACTACTGGATAATTTTGTTTGCTCATATCTTCCCCTCTGAGTAATTGCATTGAAGATGACAATATACAGCATATTAGCTATTGTACTTCTCCCATTATTTCATTATGAAATTCTGCATTACCCTTTTTAAATCAAATTAAAAAGAACATATGATCCAAAGTACCTTTATGAGAACACCAAAAATTCATGAAAAAGATGAACCACATCAAAATGTGTAAGAATAGCTATTTTGGTTTATCTGAGATTGGCCCTTTGCCAAACTAGAATATCTCAGTTTAGGTTGCAATTTCCCCTAAGGTGGTAGGCAATTTATATAAAGCACAAAACTAAAGGTTTTGCATTTCCTGATTTCAAGATATATCATAATGCAAAAATAATGAAAACAGTGTATGGTTTGACATAAAAGCAGGCACATAAATCAATGGAACATAATAGAGGTCAAAGAAAATAAATCTCATTTTTTCACTTCAGTAATTTTCAGTCAGAATGCTGAAACTACATGGTGGGGAAATTATAGCCTTGTTAACAGTAGTGCAAGGAAAACAGGATATTCATATGGAAAAATTCAAATTCAGCCCCTATGTATGAAGTTTAACTCAAAATGAATTAAAGTTCTAAACATAAAACGAAAAAACAAAAATTGCAGATAAAAATATTGAAGGAAAACAAATGGAATGGGAAATGATTTTCGGATTTGAAGCCAAAAAAACATATAAAAAAGAAAAACAAGCAGATGTTAAGTTTAGAATTCTGTATAGCATAGGTATTGGTAAATACATCAAAACTGATCAATATTTTACATATATATATATATATATATATATATATATATATAGTATTTCCCAAAATGTTTGTAACTATTAATATCACATATAATTTAATAAAAATAATTTATAACAGAGAAAACATTCATAAAATGAAAACACAACCAACAAGATGGGGAAAATATTTCCAAATCATATATTTAAGAAGAAGTTAGTATTTAGAACATATTTTTAAAAACCTATCACTTGGCAACTGCAAAATAAAAGCTCGTTCAGTGGAAAACCAATAGATACTTCTCTAAGTAAGATATACAAATGGGCAATAGGTATATAAAAAAGATATCTAACATATCTAGACATCAGAGAAATGCAAATAAACATGACATAAATTAATTCATATCCATTAGTAAGGAGGTCCTAAATAGTAAATAATATGCATTGGCAAAGATGTGGACAAATTAGAATGCAAGCATACTGTTAGAGGGATTACAAAACCATACAGTCACTATAGAAAACAGTGTAGACTTTCCTGAAATTTATAAATGGAATCATACTATGCCCCAGCATATATATATATGTGTGTGTGTGTATATATATATATATATATATATATATATATATATAATTGAAAATAGGACTTCAAAGAAATAGTTGCACACCAATATTCATTGTATCATTTTCTACAATAATCATTATGCACAAATAAGATAACTTCACAAAAGAAAGAGTGAATAAAGAAAATGTACATGCATGAAACGCAACATGGGGTTATCATTTAAAAAGAAACAAATTCTTTCATATATGATAACATGGATGAATTGGAAGGATATT
>PVJX010043281.1:0-13788 GCA_004027295.1 Dolichotis patagonum
TCCCCGGCCCCTCACCCCCGGCGCCACCGCCCCCAGGCCGCCGGCTCCACAATCTCCATTTCCTCCGAATTCCATTCTAGAGCAGAGCGGCCTCGCCGGCTGCTCAACCGTCTTCCACTCCAGCTCCCGGCCCCTCAGCAGCCCCCGGCTCCGCCCCGACTCCCCACTCACCCTTGCAGCAGGCGCCCCCCGTTTCCCCTCGCCTCAGCCTCGGCGCCCGCTCACCTCCGCGGTGGAAGTCGGGCTGTCCAGACCCAGCTCCGAGTCGGCGTCCGAGGCGCCGCCGGAGTCCGGCGCCCTCCGCTCCGCGCCAGAGTGAAGAGCTTCGCGCGGCAGGGGCGGGGCCCGGGGCGGGGAGCCGGCGTGGAGGCGGGGTCGGTGGCGGCTGCGCGCAGGCATCGCTCCGGCCCCCTCACCGCCGCGCCCGCAGCTGCCCGGAGCCGACCCGGAACTGCTCCTGGAGGCGGGGCCCAGGGCGGGAGGCGGGGCACTACTGGCGGGGGGCGTGGCCAACACCGGAAGGGACCTTGGGCTCCAGAGGTCCGGGAAGGAAACTGCAGAAGGAGAGCCCAAGAGTGCCTGTGTCTGACTGGAGGCCGACCTTGGAGAACCGGGTCTGGGGGAGATGGGGGGACATGTGGGCTTGGTAAATAGGGTCAGTGCCTAGAAGGTTGTCCTGATTCCTTGGAAGGGGTTCAGCTCCTCTTCAAGAATCAACTCTCAGTGATCACTGCTTGCATTCACTGTCCGTTTTCTTTGACAGTGTCTATGCCAAATACCAAATAATTATTCAACCCCGTTTCAGCTCTACAAGGTAGATCATACATCACAGAGAGGCCAGGAAGCACTGCCTGACAGGTCGTTACCAGAATTTTAGGGCAAAAGCTCTGGCTCCTGGGTCCGAGAACACCAGGTTCAGTCAGCTGCCCATTAACTCCAATCAAACAGCAGTGGTGAAGGGCAGGAAAGGAGCTTTAATCAACAAGGCCATGCTGCAAAGTGCTGATTAAAAGGCCCAGGGTCTGTCTTTAATGGGCTGGTAGACACTTGGTCTTAGAGAAAAAGGGGAACAAAGACTGGGAGTTGGCAAGGCTGGCAACATAGGTCACCCTGGTCAAGTCGTTGGCCTGGTCAGTGGGCATCTCCGGACTGGCTCTGGGAGAGCCATCATTGACGGGGCAATATGATTTCTGCTTTGAGGGGCCGCTTCAGCCCTGTCATCAAGTGGGGTAACTGTCCTATTTGAGGGCTGATCTCATCATGGGGTGGTCTTCGAGGCTCTGTTTGCCTGGAATCTAAGATGGCTGAAGGTTTAGGTCAACAACTGGAGACTTCTGGGCGTCACTATAGAGGGTCTGGAACTTCACATTGTAAAAGCTGGCGATTGGATGACCTTGCAATCCTAAGAATTACGTTACTTTTTTCTTGCTGTCCTCAGTCTTGAAAGGGGATGAGAGAGGTTAGGTAAATTTAGGGCTAATAAGCCTTGTAATTCAGACATTCATTAAGTGATTAACATGCCCATGTTCAGACCTCAACAGAGATTCTACCTCAAATTCTATGGTAATAAGGGAGACAGGTAAAATGAAAACAGAGATGCTGAGCTATGTCCTGCTTTTACTCACTGAATGCCTGCAGGTATAGCTTCTAAGTCCCTCTTAGCATCTCACAGTTACTGCGTGTCCACGCTGCTATTCCAAACCAAATCCGTCTAACACTGATATAGGGAAAATATAACTCCTGACCTGCTAGATGTCCAAAACGCTGAGTCCATGTTCAAGGAGTGAATTCTAGGAGCAATGAAGGTTAACAGGGGGAAATTTTTATTGAAAGAAAGCTTTTAAGAGGCACAGGAGGAGCCAGGAAGGTGGGTAGTGCACTAACCTTGCTCCTCAAAGGTGTGTACAGGGCAAAGCCTCAAGGTGAGTGAGATTTAAAGTGGGACAGAACTAAAATCAGTAAGATTCCAAAGTACAGACGCTTAGGTAATATTGAGCCAATGGAAAATCTTAGGATGGGTGTGAGGTGGGACAAAACTATCGTCAACCAATAGATTACAAGTATAGTCACTGGGCTCAAATGAGGAAGCAAGTCACGGAGGGAAGCAACTCGCGTGGCAAGTGTACCTGGGATGGACAAAGACTTTCCAGGAAGGGGTGAGTTAAGGAGGTTTGGTTTTCTACCCAAGGAGATTGATGTCTCTTTGGAGTATCAATCACTGCTGTGCATCCCTAGGGGAAGTAGGTGGGTAATTCTTTTTCCTGAAGCCTAGCTTTCAGTGAATGGCCTCCAGCCACAGCTGTCTTTGCATTGACCTCTCCAGGGCCCAGCCCTTTCTGTCTATGCTATTTCTGCCTAACTTGGCTATCCATAATAACATCAGAACCTATGTTCTCACTCCACTATTTTACCTCACCCCAAGGAAAGGCCCCCTCCCAGCCTGGGCCCAGCACTGGCACAAACCAGTTCCAAAACCAACTGCAGCCTGGGCTCTAGCCCCTGCTTGGTCTTGCCAGCCACCACAATGCCACATGAAGTTCGGTGGCTCTGAGCAGAGTGGGAGCAGGCCCTGGGGTGGTGGAGCACACACTGCTTCCATGGGGTACTCTGGGAGGGCCTTTCCTCAAGAGCTGGAATCAGGACCAGGAGCAGCTGGGGACCTGCCCACCACAGCTCATGCTCCTGCAAGCCCCAGAAGGCCGCCAGGAAGTCACACAAGACACAGGAAGACATCTTTTTTGCCCAAAACCAGCTCTGGTAGAAAGACAAGTCTACCTTTCTTTCCTTAATTCCTCTCTGAGGCCAAAAGCCTCTGGTCCCTGGAATCTTCTGGCACATCCAGGACAACTCAGAGCCTTAGTTGGCTGCAGGCAGAGGCGTCTGTCTGCCCTCTAAATAATCACAGACACTTTGGCTCTCAAAGCACTGATGGCGAACGTTTTAAGAGCTTTCGATGGCAACAGCCCACTGCAGTGCAGGCGTCAAGGTTCAACGTCACGGGTGAGAGCACGCTCACCTCTTCTCTTCTACCTTCTCTTTTGAGAAACCTGCCATCTTCATCATGAGGCCATTGCTCAACTCTTCCCCCATAAACCTGGTGTGCATTTTTAGATGCTGTCTCCCATGTGTTCTCCCCGTATTTCTCTGACTCTACAAACTGCCCCTGAGCTCTGTCACACACAGGCTCACCGCACAGACATCTGGCTCCCACCCAGTTTGTGGCCCACCCAAACCTGAAGAAGTTTTCTTTTTGTGTGTTTTGTTTTGTTTTGTTTTGTTTTGTTATACAGGGTCTCACTATATAGTTCAGGGTGGCCTTGAACTCACTATATAGCCTGGGCTGTCCTGAAACTTGTGATGAGCCTCCTGCCTCAGCTTCCAGCACAGCCTTTTCTATCATTCCTCCCTGGACCAGCTCCACCCTGGCTCTCTGCTTTAACTCAGTCGTAGAACAAAATGGCCTTAGGAGGGCTCTAAACCTATTAATTAAAAAACACATTTCCAAGCTCCGCTATGTGTTAGACCCAGAGCATCCTTTACTTCCTTTAACCTTTGCAACCCTTCTCTGAACTCTACTGAGGGAGACACCAAGATTGAGCGAGGGAGTGAGTGACTCAAGCGGGTTGGTCTGAATCCATGTTCTCAAGGAGTTTGGGGGTGATTCTGCCTTGGTAGAAACCAGTGCTTTCCTCTCCAGAGGCCTCTGGGACTTGCTGAGTCACTCTTGTCCCACCTGTCCCTGCCACTCTCCGGGAAGGAGAACCGACACCGGCAAAGCAGAGCGGTGTGCAGCAGAGCAGAGGGCTGGGCCGGGCTGGCCCATGGCTGAGGCCTGGCGCCCAGAGCTGGGGGCAGACACGGAGGGCACGCCTTGTCCCAGCGTCCCGGAGCTGGAGGAGCTCCTGCGGGCAGGGAAGGCCTCTTGCAGCCACGTGGATGAAGTCTGGCCTAATCTTTTCATAGGAGATGCGTGAGTGGCCGCTGGTCCGAAGGGGGGGGCCAAGCACAAGCAGTTCTTGCGCTTTTTACCACATGAGGGGGCGGATGGGAATGAGGAGAAATCTTGGGCTGGCAGGGACTTTCTCCAGGACTCCCACATGCCCAAGACAACGCAGTGACCAGGGTGTGGCCACAGGATCAGGGAGAGGCAAGGATTCCCAAAGGGCCCTGGAGTCTTCTGGCACATGCAGGACAATCGGCCACCTGGTGACCAAGGGACAGGGAGCAGTATGTGGAGTACCAGACGGGGCCAACAGAGATCCCCCTTTCTGGTCCCAGCCTCCCTGCTGTGGACACAGAGTAGGTGGCACAAGTCAGGGAGGTGTCACCTCTGCGTGTCTCCAGATCAGAAGCAGGTATGCAGTGGTGACAAAGAGGCAGGATGTGTGTGGGAGGAGATGGGCCAAGAAGGCAGGCAGGCGGTTTCCAGGCAAAAGCAATCCCCGCCCTTCTAAGCTGGCGGGGGGCGAGGGGCAGATGGCACAAAGGGGCCAAGCCGAGCCTGCACAGCCCTGCCCCAGGAAGCGCTGGAAGGGAGGCTCGCTGGGCTCTGGCTCCCTCTGGCCCCTGTGGCTTCACCCTCCGGAAGACGAGGGCGGGAGCCGCCACCACCTGCTTCCTGGACCCCACCGTTCGGCCAGCCTCCAGCTCCCTGCCTGCCCTCCCCAGGTCCACCGCGAACAACCGCTTTGAGCTGTGGAAGCTGGGCATCACCCACGTGCTGAACGCCGCCCACGGGGGCCTCTACTGCCAGGGCGGCCCCGACTTCTACGGCAGCAGCGTGAGCTACCTGGGGGTGCCGGCCTACGACCTCCCCGACTTCGACATCAGCACCTACTTCTCCTCCGCAGCAGACTTCATCCACCAAGCGCTCAGCACCCCCAGGGGTAGGGCTGGGGGTCGGAGCCCCGGGTCTGCCCTGTGTGCATGTGGGGAGGACGCCCGTATCCCCTCAACCATCAGTGCCTCTCATCCTGGTTTTGAAAAGCCCTCCCTCAGTGCCCTATTCCCCACTGCTTTACAGAGAGGGGGGCAGGCCCAAGTCTGAGGCCGCCAAGCGAGTTAGCAGCAGCCCGGGGCTGGGATCCAGGTCGCCGAGTCACAGAACAGATCTCTATGATCACCCTCAAGAAATCGCCACTGAGGGCTGGGGATTTAGCTCAGTGGCTTAAGCGCCTGCCTGGCAAGTGCGAGGTCCTGAGTTTGATCCCTGGTACAAAAAAAAAGAAGAAATCGCCACTGAAAAAAAAAAAATAATTTTTTAAAAAATCGCCACCGGTACCTAATGTCTCCCCCAATAGACTTTCAAATTTAAAAAATCTTAAAGTACCCAGGATACAACAAAGGAGACTAGCCGGGCATGGTGACACCCTCCTGTGATCCCAGCATCTGGGAGGCTGAGGCAGGAGGATCACCCTGAGTGTGCAAGGCCAGCCCGGGCTACATAATGAGTTCAAGGCCAGGCTGAATTACACAGTGAGATCCTGTCTCAACCAAACAAACAAACAAAGGAGACTAGCTAGGCCAGAGCCCCGGCTTTGTGTTCATCCTGGGAGGCAGCTGTGCCCTTTTCTGTATGACCCTGAGAGAGCCAGTGTTCCTCTCTGGGCCTCAGTTTCCTCATCCTTGTAATGGGAATGATATGGCTATAACTCATACCAACTTTTAATGCTCAAAGCACCTAGACATTCTTTTGTTCTTCGTGCATTCATCCATCAGCTATGTACTGAGTATCTGCTACATGCCAGGCACTGAACTAGATTCTGGAAATCCAGGCTCTCACAAGGCAGGGTCCCCATACTCACAGGACTTACCAGCCACAGACAGCGAAGTATCAAGAGTGCTGCTGCTAGAAAAAAGTGAATACGAGAAGCTCTGGGGACCCGGGTGGGGTATGGAGTCTCCACGGCCAAGGAAGTGGGGACTTCCTTCTATAGCAGCGGCCACCATGCCCTATGCAAAATCCGTGAACTGCTCTGTGATTCAGGTGACACCTGCGTCTCAGGAAAGCCCTGTCTCAGTGATACTTGAACGCTGAGTAGTAGGAGTTAGTCAGCCTGAGACCCAGGAAGAGGGAACAGCATTAGCTAAGGCTGGAGGACGGGGGAGGTCAGGACAGAAAGTTCCGCAGTGTTCCTTCCCAGTGCTCAGGGTTGGGGGGTCCAGTGAGACAGGCCAGGCTCCCCTCAGGGCCTTCTAAGCCATGTTAAGAGTCGGGCTCCATCCCAAAGCTAGGAAAACAGCGGTTTTCTCTGATCCGCTGAAAGATCAGGAGCTTAGGCTGAGGCAGGAAGGCTCACTGTGAGTTCAAGGCCAACCTGGGCTACCGAGAGACCTCGTCTCGAGCAACTCAACAGGAATAAGCAAAAAGAGAGAACGGTCTGGAAGCTGAGGCCAGCAGAGGCTGAGTGACTCGCCGGCGTCCCGGGGTGCAGCAGGCAGGGTGGGGACAGAGCGTGGGAAGCAGCCTCTCTCCCGCTGTCTCCCCAGCCAAGGTCCTGGTGCACTGCGTGGTGGGCGTGAGCCGCTCCGCCACGCTTGTCCTGGCCTACCTCATGCTGCGCCAGCGGCTGTCCCTGCGCCAGGCCGTGCTCACCGTGCGGGAGCGACGCTGGATCTTCCCCAACCGCGGCTTCCTGCACCAGCTCCGCCAGCTGGACCAGCGGCTGCGGGGCGAGGGCCGCAGCTGAGGGGCCAGGTGAGGAGGGCGCGGCGAAGCTGGGGCGGGGGGCTGGCGGTGAGGACTCAGCCGAGGGCCGGTGCAGTGGGCTGGAAGCTAAGATGGGGCCGTGCCCCGCGTGGGAATGGCACGTGCTATAGGATCCAGGAGCCTGGTAGAGCAGCAGATGTCTCAGCATGCCGGCTCCCACTCCTTAGCATGGGGCCTTAGACACCCTGACCACTGACCTCAGCGTCTTGCCTATTAGGCAGCTGGCTTGGAGGTGGTTTGTCGGTGAGGTTTACAGCATTGCAAAACCCATGAATGTACCATCTACAAGACCGTGTAATTATAATTAGAGCCCCCAGGAATTGTGCAGTGCGCAGCCTGTGTAGCTGTACCTGTCATCCTGCAGATGAGAAGGCTGTGGAGAGAGGTGCTCCCCAGCCATGGATGCCAAACTTTTCTCATTTTTCCTCACACCTGTACCCACTTGACCTGATGCATAGGACTGAGGTAGAAGCAGGCTCAGGTGACAGCTCTAGCAGTCCCGGCCAGCCTGGCCCTTGGTTTACCTGCCTGTAACACGAAGCTTTTCTCTCTCCCAGAGCCAATCCTTGTTCCTCACCACAGGCCTCTGCCACTTTGCTGCCCTGGCCCTGGCCCTGGTCCTGCTGCCGCTGCTGGAAGCTCTGGTCCAGGTGGACGCCCAGAAGGTGCTGAGAGCCCACTGGGGGGCGCCCCCTGCAGCTTGCGCCTTGGTCCGCTGCCCCTTGTACCCTGCACCCCCTCGCAGCTACTGCCTTCGGTCCCCACAGGTGGGTGTGACCTCTCCCCCAACACCTGAGGCTCCTAGGCCAGGGACCTGCATGTCCCCGTGGAGAGTGGAGAGGGAGGAGACAGCCCTGGGCCACAGCCACCTCCTCGGCCCTCCCCAGGGCTCAGGGGACCCCAGCAGGCTGAGTCCCAGCTCCCTGGAGCTCAGACTTCAGAGGCCCAGGGTAGGTGGAAAAAGCAAGTGTGCTGGCGTACACCTGCATTCCCAGGACTTGGTAGGCTGAGGCAGGAGGATCACCCTGAGTTCGAGGTCAACTTGAACTACAGAGCAAGAACCTGTCTTTAAAAAAATCAAGGTATTGGTCTATGGCCAGGGTCTCTGGTGACAAAGGTTCCTAACAAGTCCAAATCTAAGATCACTACTGATTGCAGTCGGCCTCAAGAGGGCGCGCACTCTCCTACTGGAGTGGTGGGCAGGGGCCGGGACTCTGCCAGGTCCCTGTCTTTGAGGGAAGGAGGAGTTGGTGGGGGTGGGAGTGACTCATGGACAAAGCTGCCCTGCTCTGTGCCCTGTGTGCACCTCAGTCTGCATGGCAGCCCCCAGCCTGCAGCTCCAGATCTCTTTGTGCTGTTATTTGACACAGGGTCTCACTAGGTAGTTCAGGCCGGCCTTGAACTCACGGTGTAGCCCAGGATTCATGGCAATCCTCCTGCCTCAGCCTCCGGAGTGCTGGGATTACAGGCAGGCACCAGCACTCCCCTCTGGGTCTCCAGATCTTAATCCTGGGCCCACCCCACCTTCTTTAGTCCCCAGGAGGACTCTGGGACTGGATGTTGATACTGGCAAGGCCGCCTGCTTGTCTGTGTTTCCGGTGCATCTTTCCTCTGCCCTCCATGCGTCCTTCCAGTCCCACTTCCGGTCCTTAAAGACCAAGGGAGTTGTTTTGGGGATGACAGAACTCCGGCCAGCGCTGTCTCCTGAGCCCCACTCCCACCCCAGAGGGAGCTTGTGAGATGGTCTATCCGATGTCCCCTGCCAGCTGACCCCCTCAGGGACGCAGGGCACACACAGGGCCAGCAGGGCTGGTGCCTGGCCGGGCCTGGCACTGAACGTACCCTGGGACCAGTGGACAAGTTGGGAGTGGCAGGGGTGGCCGGAGGGGGGAGCAGGCGGCATGCTTTATAATTAAGATCAAATCAAAAAATAGAAACCGCATCAAGTGTGCAGAGACAGACGACTGGCTGCCGGAGGCACAAGCTGTGTGTCCGAGAAGCCTTCGGCCGGGGCCGGACACCCCCACAGGTGGGTGACTGCTGCTGCCCTGGGGGTGGGGTACTCCTGGCTCTACGCCTGCATGGGGTGCGGTAAGGGTGGGCTGGCTATCACACGGGAAGGAGAGGTACATAGCACAATCAGGAATGCAATCAGAAATGCTGCAGCCCAAATCCTGGTTCCCCACACCCACTGGCTGTGTGATCTTGGGCAAGCTGTTTAACCTCCCTGAGCCTCAGTTTCCTCAACTGTACAATGGGAATAATAATATTACGCCCTCCATAAGGACACCAGGAGGATTCAGTGAGAAAATGTAAGCACTTAGCTCTGTCTGGTACATAGTACGTCCGTCTTTAATAAGTGGTGAATGTAAAGCCCGGTGTGGTGGCATACACCTGTGATCCCAGCACTCAGGAGGCTGGAGTACCAGGAGTTTGAGGCCAACCTGGGCTACACAGTGAGTCCAAGAGTAGCTGGGAATACCTATGGAGACCCTATCTCAAAAAACCAACCAAACAACAAAAAATGTGGTGAAGGCAATAATTACTACTGGGAGGCAGCTTACATTCAGAGTCTTCTAGAATGCTCACAGCGCCCCAGCTATGGGCATAGAAGGCAGGGTTCTAGGAGGCTGCAGAAGAGTGTGCTCTTCTTGGGGAAGGGTGGGAGACAGGCGGGGGGAGTGAGCAACCCAAAGCAGAGAACTGGTTGTAGACAGATAAATGAGCCTGGGCAGCAGCGTAGCAGCAGGAAAACCATGTCCACAGAGACGGCTGCTCAGCCAAGGGGCAGCAGCAGGAAGGACCAAGGTGGCATGGTGAGGGGCAGAGTGAGGGCTGGCATGAGTGGGAGGGGTGTAGGCCTGGGCCCTGTCCACACAGGCCAGGCATCACCCACTGCAGCAAAAGTGCGGAGGGAGGTGTAGGGAGGGCCTTCCGCAGTCCTGGCCAGACGGCAGGACCCAGGCCGCACGGCCACAGCCTCTCCTGCCCAGGTGTGTGGGGGACTGACGGACAGGTCATGGGGTGGGGCCAGGGCAGACGGACGAGGCCAACCTGAGCTCAGGAGCCAGGGCCCAGGTGGGACGTGTGTGGGAGTGGCCTCAACTCCAGGGAAGGGCTCCATGGTGCAGACCAGGGCCTGGTCTCCTGGGAGGCTGAGGCCTGGGCTGTCCCAGCAGCCCTCATCCCTGACGGCAGTGACCCCAGGAAGCAGTAGTCCAGCAGGAGGCTGGCTGCTGCTCCCTGAACAGCTGGGCTGCATGGCACCTGAAGGCCACCAGAGGGCGACCTCACCCCATGCCAAGCTCCACGGCAGAGGAGGTGCCCACCAGCTCGCCAAGGCCCCTCTGGTCCTGCCCAGCTGGAGCAGCCCCACCTGGGTGCCGCAGCGCACAGTGACCATGGGTGCCCCTGCATCTGGGCCTCCCCACTCCAGCATGCTGCACTGCCTGCTGCCCTGTGTGCTGCCCGAGACACAACCTCAGAGTCCTGAGACGTCAGGCAATGCTGGATGGTCAGCCAGGGCAGCTGTGCCACACAGCAGCAGCCTCCCAGCGCCCGAGGAGCAGGGCTGGGCATTCCTCAGGGCTCAGTCTTCTCCCTCCCTCCCAGGTACCTGGTCACCTCCTCAGGTAGCCGCCCCTCCTCAGGGTGGCCACCGGGCTCAGCGCCCTTAGTCCCGGTGTGCCCTGCACAGGGCCACGGGCTCGGCCTGCTGCCAGCCCCACCCCCAGGGGCCCCAAGGCCTGGAATCCTGGCCGCTTCACAGGGTTTGTGTTCCGGGCGGAACCTGCCCTGGCTCTGTTCCACTCTCCCCAAGCCCTGCCCCTGCTCCAGTCCCCATTCCCAGCCCCAGACCATGGCCTAGGTAGGTGGCAGGCTACCAGCCTGCCGGAGAGAGAGAGAGGTCGCAGTGGGGCATGAAGGGGAGAGCCGGGCCTTCGCTTCCGCCCTGCCCACAGGTGACCCGCTGGGTGAGCACGGCCAAGCCCATGGTCTCCTGGGTGCCTGTTGCTGTCGCTGGTCCTGGCACCACTGACCGAAGGGCAAAGATGCTCTTCCCAGCCTGTACCTTCCCTAGTTGCTGGCTGCAGGGATCGGGGACCGTCGCCCTGGGCAGGCCCCTCTTCCCAGGGCAGCACCAGGCCCAGGTTCTGGTGCCCCTGACAGCCCAGCTGTGCAGCGTCCCGGACACCCCGGGCCAGCCGATGCCGGCAGATACAGCCAAGCAGAGCTGGGCCAGGCCCTCGGAGCCTCGTGGGCCAGAGTCGTGGGGGTAAGGAAGGGGAGCAGGGCCTGCGGCAGCCGGTACTCGGCAACACCTGGCCCCCAAGGCGCGGGACGGGAGGGCTGGAGTCTCCCAGGGGGCCACAAAAGGCTCGGCAGGGACCTGAGGGCTCACAGGACCGGATGGTGACTGCAGCCTTCAGCCCTGTCAGCCACAGGGCTCTACCTAGGGAGAACTCTGAGCTCCAGCGCTCCGGAGAGGAGCAGGGACACAGCTGCAGGAGGCGTCAGACACGGGCCAGGCCCTCTCCTGCCACGCACGGGATGCTAAGGAACAGCAGCTCTCACCCTCTCGGGAAGCTCTGGGCTCCAGCTCTGGAAAGTAGGAGGGGGTGAGGCTGAGGACCAGAACAGGAGTGGCAGGGTGGGGGCCACAGAGACCTGGAGCTCCCCTCCCCACAAATTCCAACTGATGGGCCACTGAAGGGGTGAGACGTGCACTGGCTTTGCCAGAAACGGGGAACCCCGAGACCCCAAGGCCAAAGTGTGACTTTAGGAGAGAGGCATGTCCAGTGGGACCAGAGCGATAAGGAAGTTCTGGTTCACCTGGTTCGTGGGGAAAAGACCAGCTAAGCTAGTGAACAGCCTCATCCAGAATAGCTGGGGCTACAAGCTTGGTGGCGCAGGCCTATAATCCCAGCACCGGGGAGGCTGAGGCAGGAAGATCACTTTGAATTTGATGCCCACCTGGTCTACACAGCAAGATCTTGTCTCAAGAAAAAAAAACAATCCTGGAGCTCCCCCACGGCACTCAGTGACCCCTGGGACCTGCACCACCCGGGGGTCCTGTCCCCAGCCACTGCACTGTCCACTCTGTTCCAGGATGGATTCGCTACAGAAGCAGGACCTCCGGAGGCCCAAGATCCACGGGGCAGGTCGGGTGTCCCCCTACCAGCCGCCCACGCTGGCCTCGCTACAGCGCTTGCTGTGGGTCCGCAGGGCCACCACACTGAACCACGTCGACGAGGTCTGGCCCAACCTCTTCCTGGGAGACGCGTGAGTGAGACCGAGGGCCGAGGGGTGGTAGAGGGGTGTGAGGTCACCCACTGGGAAGCTTACCGGGCAGCGGTGGCGCCCTCCACCTGCCACCATCTCTTTCCTCATTGTCTTCCCTCTTGTATTATTTTGTCTTGGGTTTTTTTTCTTGGTTTTTGTAGTTTTTTCTTTGAGACAGGGTCTCACTATGTAGTCCAGTCTGGCCTTGAACTCCCAGAGATCTTCCTACCTCAGCCTCCCAAGTGTTGGGATTAGAGGCTCACACTATTATGATTTTTTACCTGTGGAAACAGAACACATGTAAAAAAAAGTGCACACATGGGATAGTTTCAAGAAATAGTACATTACTTGTGTCCCGGAAACCCCTACTGAATCCTTCTTATAACTTTTCCCATTTCCCAGTGAATAACCACCCTCTAAGTGTCAATATCATTATCTCCTTGTTTTTCTTTACAGTTTTATTATCTGTGTCTCTAAATAACATACATTTGTCTTTTGCCTTTCAAAGTTATCTGAATGGAATCACATTGTGTGTCTTTGGTGTCCAGCACCATTTAAAATTATGATGCACCTTCATCATTATGATGCACCATTGCAATCCATTCATTTTTTACTGCTATATAATATTCTGCTGCATGAGTGTACCACAATTTCAGCATTGTGTTGTCTATGGAGATTTGAGACATTTCCAGTGTTTGGCTATTATGAACAGTAATCCTATGAATATATAAATGGAGGTAGTCTGGGAAAACACATGCATTTCTATAGGCTGAAAAGAGGATGGAATTGTGAGGTATTTTTTCCTAAGCTGTCTTAAACTTTAGAAAATACGGGTACACAGACTTTAGAAACTGTCCTTAATACAAGTATTGGAAAATATAGACTGATGAATCTATTATTCCTCCCACACAGATACAATTTTTGTATGCTGTTTTAAGATGCAAATACACACACGTGCTTTTTTTCATGTACATGCTTTTCATTAACTTTTTACAAATAAAGACAGCATCACTGCACAGCACGGGTCAGTGGTCTGCTCTGTCAATCAGATCACACTCTGCAGGGTTTTAAGTGTAACATTCTGTTTCGTAGCCTGTATTTTCACGGGCTTTTTCTGTTTTCTTAAGCTGGGATTGAACTCAGGACCTTGCACTTGCCAGGCAAGTGCCATGCCACTGAACTATGCCCCCGGCCACAGGCTCTTGATACAGCAAACATCTTCTCTTGTGTACCTTTTAGAAGGTGCACATATTTCATCATTTAGATGCTCAGGAGCTCCCCCTGTAGGGAGCTCAGACCCGCAATGGAAGCTGAAACTGAGGACAGTACCACAGCCTAGATACGCTGTTTTTCCCTGCTCATGGGTACAATTTGTTTTTGCTGTTTTTCGAGACAAGGTCTGTGTAGTTCAGGCTGGCCTCAGACTCCTGTCGATCCTCCCGCCTCAGCCTCCCAAGTGCGGGAACGACAAGGGAGGATCACCACGCCCCTCTTAGCGGTCTTCAGTGCCAGCTGGCAGAGCCCCCTCACCAGGGCAGCCCCCAGCACCCTCGGAGGGGCCAGAGGGGGACGGGCAAGTCTCCCAGCCAGAGCCGCTGCGGGGCGTCGGCCCCCACTCTCCTCACCCCGTGCTCCCCCAGGTACGCTGCCCGGGACAAGAGCCGCCTGATGCAGATGGGCATCACCCACGTCGTGAACGCTGCTGCAGGCAGGTTTCAGGTAGACACGGGGGCCAAGTTCTACCACGGGCTGCCCCTAGAGTACTACGGCATCGAGGCAGATGACACCCCCTACTT
>PVJX010043282.1:0-13752 GCA_004027295.1 Dolichotis patagonum
TGCTACTATAATATATCTTGCTAGCCTTGAAATAGCTTCTCCTGCCATCATATGTAACATGATCAAACAAAACAAATAAGAATAAGTTCCAACCCAACAAAACAATGGAAAAAATATAAGGTCTCAAACCATGACAGAGAGTCAAGGATGGCTACATCCCTCAGAATGAGGTCTCCCTAGATGCCACACTGTGTACTGATATCCTCTGATCAGGCCACTTGCTCTAGCTCTGCAATGTTAGTGAAACGCCAGAGCACCACAGGCATCCAATTGCATTTAACCTCCGTAGCTGTCATCACAGCCTGCGCTTCTCCCGATAAGCCTGTCACTTATGGGGGTGGTGGGGGAGGTTGGTATTTCTTCTTTGCCAGCCTGCTTGCTGGAAGGGGCTGGGACCTGGCTGTTCCCAGTCTGGTGGTGGCCCACACATGGCGCTGATTCCCACACTGGGCTTGTTTTCTGTTGTGGTCATTATTCCCCCCCCCCCCAGTCTACAAATGGATCATTTGTTGATTCTTGGTATTATTTCTTGTGCAATTGGTGTTCTATTCAGAAAGTCCTATACTATGCCTCTGTCATCAAGAATTTTAGCTATTTTATCTCCCAGCAGATTAACTGTTTCTGTTTTCAATATTTAGATCTTTGATCCATTTTCATTTTGGTTTAACTAATAATGAAACATGGAACTAGATTCAATTTTCTCCATGTGAATAGACAGTTTTCCGAGCACCATTTGTTAAAAAGGCTTTCTTTTCTTGCACTTTTTGTTAAAGATCAAACACCTGATCAGGCAATTTCATGTGCCTGAAATTGTTTTAGACCCTCTATTCTCTTCCATTCATCCACATGTCTCCTCCCAATATGGCATGCTGTTTCCATCACTATAGCTTTATAGGATAACTTTAAGTCTGGGATTGTAGCGCCTCCTGCCTTGTTCTTTTTGCTCAGGTTGCTTTTGCTATTCTAAATCTCTTCTGGTTCCACATAAATTTTAGAATTCTCTATTTTTTGAGAAATATTGTTGGGATTTTCACTGGAATTACATTGAATCTGTGTATCAATTTCATATGCACTGGCATTATGACTATCACTTCTGCCTATCCAGGAAGAGAGTATATAAAGTGGATTTATTTTAAACCACACAGACCTGGGTGTTTTTGACACTCTTGTAATCACTGTCTTTCATTGGTGTGTTTAGACTAGTGGTATTCAAAGTGTTTATTGGAATAGTTACCACATTTATTACTGTTTTCAAATTTGTTGCCCTTTGATTTTGTTTTTCACAGTTTTCTGGCCTTTTGTCACTGCAGTTGAGGATTTTATGTGATTTTATTTCCTCTATTTTCTTACCATGTCATGTGGATTTGTTTTCTAGTTGATTTAGACTTATAGGATGCATGTACAACTAATCCAAATCCATTTAAAATCAACACTATTCTGTTTCCTATAGTTGGAATGTCCCCTCAAAAACTGCTGTAGAAATTTAATTGTCACAATAATAATGGTCAGAGGTAAAAACATGAAGACATGGTAGATCATGGGAGTCCTTGCCTCATGAATGGACTGAAGCAGTTACATCAGAAGTGGGTTAGTTATAAATGGGAGTAACTGTATTCTCCTTTCTATCTCTCATGTGTACTCTTGCATATGATATCTTCTACCATCGCATGCCAAGCAAAAAAGTTTACCAGATGAAGTCCTTTGATCTTATTTTGTATTTCCCAGTCTCCAGAATTTTGAGCCAAATAAAATTCCTTTGTTTATAATTTATGTAGTTGTTATAGTCTCTCACAGCAGAAGAAAATTAATTAAGACACCATATCATAGATACTTCAAATACTCTTTAATGACACATAATACTAATCTTTATTACTAATCTCATATCATTGCTGTTGCTTATTTTACTTACATATAAGCATATATATCAGTTTTTTTACTTATGCATAATTAAATGAATATGCATCTATACATAACCATATAAAATGTAATACATTGCTTCTATAATTATCCTCAATTAGCTGCTATCAGTTCTACCAGTTAGGAATAAGTAAAAAAAAGCTTTCAATTTATCTTCACTTTGTTTCTTCTCTGATGCTTTTCATCTTTATCTTGAGGTGAGTTTCTAATGTGTATTAATTATCTCCCTTTTCTACAGATTTTCTAATAATCTCATGTCTTTCGTGCTTTCTGTTAGAATTCCTGTCTCTGCTTATATTGCTCATTTCTTCGTATATGCAATATCCTTGATCCAACATGGTCCTTAGCAGATTAATCATAGATGTTTTAAATTTCTGGACTAACTCTAACAAGCTAACCTGTCTGGTTTTGATGTTTGTTCTCTCTTTCAAAACTGGTTTTAGTGTTTAGTGTGTTTTACTGAACTATTATAATTAAGCTATCAGTAATGCCACAGGAAGGTATAGAGAAAGAAGAAACATCTTACAATCTCATGGACAGGTCTGTCTTCTTGTGAGTCTGTAGCATTAGACTAAATTTCAATAGATTATCAAGTACCTGTCCTTAGGTGGGATAGCCACAGCCAAGTGGACCTGAGTATTTCCCATCCCTCAGATAGGTTGGGCGCTGGTAAAAAGTTTCTTCTGAATACTGAACTTGTTAAGAATGGAAAGTTCTGCTGTGTCTCAAAATAACTGAGCAACCGTTCCCCGTGCTTGAAGATTTATGGGATTTTTCTCTGATATTTATTGTGAGAATCAGGTCAAAGTCTTTGCAGCAGCACTCATGGCAGTATGGTGGCTCTCTTAAGGCTTTGTTCCTTGGAGATTTTACCTGTGACCCTTGGGCTATTCAATTACAACTTAGTATTTCCTTCTTCAGCTCTGGTTCCACAGAAGTTACTATTAGTGAATTTCTGCGCATGTGAGTTGTCATTCTCTGTGGCAATTCACCTCTCCACTGTAGGGGAAGCCAGTTTGGCCCATGACCTCATGTTGCTTTCAGGTCTAAGATTATTTGATGTTAAAATTTGTTGAGCATTTTACTTGTTGTTAGGATGGTATGGTCTACTTCTTGCATGTTAGAGTAAAAGTTAGAAAGTTTAAAGCTATTTTTACAATCCCCAGTACCACATACGTCACTATTATACTTCCCAGTATTTATAGCAGTGGTCACTTTTGTAATCTACATGACATCTTGAATATTTGCAGACACCAGATATGCACAACAAATTCTCAAGCCAACAGTGATGGCAGGCTCTCCATTACTTGCCAGTAGATTTTGTTTTGGGTCATTAGACTAGGCTGATTTTCTAAAAAGGAATTTCAAGTTGATACTGATAGTTTAGTAGATACTGATAGAATCACTTATAAACTTTGCTTGTTATGTCTATAATTTGTTTGGTCTTTTTTATACAGTTTATTTTTTTTTAATCTAATTCTGCAGATTATACATGTGGTAATTTTTCTTGGAGAATATATAACTCAGTGTATCATCTGTTCATAAAGATTATCTATATCTGACCAAAATTAGTAGATCCTTCAAAAGATATCTCTGATACTGGGTGAAGGAATGAGTCTATGTGACAAAGTCCCCTCTTTGACAATTTAGATAATTCTCCACCTTGGAACACACTGCTGAAATTGTTTGCTATTTTTGTTATTTTCAGTGACTTTGTGGCTCATTTTTCTTTTGTGTTCTTGGTATATCAACAAGCTCTACAGTATTATTTCCATAATCAACCCTACTTGCTCTACATTCATCACTATTCTGACAGATGTAAAGTACATTAGCAGTAATAAACAGGCCAATATTTAATAGAAGAAACAGTTTATACACATACATTGACACTTTCGCACTTTGTATTGCAATTAATATAATACACATTATGTTAATTTTAGATTTCACCATGAAATTGTGACCTTTTGAGAACTGAATTTATTTCCATTAATTATGAGGTTTTCTTATGTCATTAATAAATTGTGATGTTCCACAGTTCAGTCTGTGTAAGCCCACTTAATACGGATTTTTTCTTTTTTCTTTTTTAAATATTTCTAACCTTCCCTGGTACCCTTTAAATAATCCCTACAGTTTAGCACTAAAATAGATTCTAAGTCCATATTAAACCTTTCTTAACTCCAATAATGGAATGAATCACTTTTCAAAGAAAATAGCTGTTTTTCCAGTAGGAAACATAAGTAAAACAAAATTATAGGAAAATTATGAGCATTAGTGAATAAATTTGTTGTTATTTGACTTCTTTGATTAAAAGAATAAGAGACGATATTACTGTTCATTGATTTGGTTTTATTCCTGTTTCCAATTTATTTTATTTGGATTTCATTGTTTCCTGATATGGAGTTTTATTGATCACTATGTCTGCCCATATAGTCAGGCATAATCAGACCTGATTCTGGGAACAAGTTCTTTGTCTTTTTATGCCTTGCTTACTGGGTAACTATACTCTAAAGCCAAAAATCACTACTTGTAACCAGGAAGAAGAGAAACATTTGTCTACTGAACTTTGCCTCTGCAGGGAGTCAAGGAATAATTGGGCTATAAAACTGAATAAAAGTGACATGAATCCAATAAAAGTGGGACGTTGATAAGGGCCATGGTCTCAACTAGATAGATAGATAGTAGATAAACTCTTTGGGCCTTATTTAGCATAATCAGCCTTTAAAAGTTCTTAGCATATGGTCCAGATTTTTTCACATTTTTTCACTTTCTTATTCAGTTAGTCTTTGAATAGCTTTCCTATAGAGGGCCCCACACTGTTATATCAATTCAGGAAGAACAATGATGAAAAGAACCAGTGTGTCCTATGTCAATGATGATTTGAAAAATATTAAATGATTTTTTATCATGTAATTGCTCAGAACCTTTAATATTCTTAAGTACACAGTGAATCACACAGTGTTAATATCAGTTTTGACCATTTGACTTTTTTTAGGAAAGACTAAAACAAATATTTTTAATATAGAATTCAAATAAAGCTGGCTTAAAATAATTATTGAGAATATAATTAATATTCCAAGTCTTGTTTGCAATAAAGTTTATAAGCATTTGTGTACTACCAAAAGCAATGTATTATTCCTCATTAACGTAGAGATAAATTAGTGATTCTCAGCCTCAAGACAATAAAGTTAAAACAGCAAAAAATTTAAACTGAAAATCCATGTGCCTGGTCCTTATGATCAAAATTCTGAATTAACTAACCACTTTATTGTCAGTTTAAAATGCAATGATTTTATTTTTAAGCCAGTTTTTTTAATCCTTTGCAGTATATAAGTTCAACATAAGCAAACTATCCATGAAATAAAGATTTTCAAAAATCCTTGGGAAAAAGTTAAAATATTACCTGTAATTCCATGTGTTTTCTGTTTGTGAATCTCCAGTTGATTAAGTTCTTTCATTCTGCTAATGTTCAGAATCCTCTAGTGGGAAGAAACAACAGATTCTTCTTTAACTTAAGAAAAATGGGACTCAATCTCATCTAAGGCTATGATGTGGTTCTAATAAAGCAAAGCACAAATAACTAAGAAATGGAATTGAAAGGACCAAAATGTCTCCTGACATTGCTTTGTGAGTCACTACATCAGCTTCAACCATTCTGTTAATTTCTTCATCCTGCCGATCGTTCAAATTCTCAGTCAGACAGGGCGTATGATTGGTCAAGCATGTTGCATGGCCGAACTAGAAGAAGGTATAATCAAGGCAGTACAATGAGTAAACAAGATTTTCTTGGCATTGAGAGGGGAAAAGAAATGTTAAAACGTGAAGAGAACAGCTATCAAACAAATATTCTATTTTCTTTTCTAATTCCCATATAAATATGATTTCTTTTACATTTAAAAATTTGTTTTAAAATTTCAGGTTTATAAAACACCTGGGATTATTTGAAGCATACCAGATACAAAAATTACCTGTATGAACATGCCCATACTCATAACAGTTCCATAGTCTTCTGTGTACAAATGTTGTACTTAGCTTTTAGAGGATAATAATGGTATGCATGAACATTTATATTTCATATAAAATGTATTAGAAAGTTCACGGTGATATTCATTACGTAAAAACCAGCTATAGTCATTTTCTATAAAGACTGAAGGGTGACTTAATCTTCCAAGAAGACATAGATTTCAGAACAGATAAAAAATTATTTAGTAAATCAGGCTGAAATGGCTCTTTCTAACAGCACAGTGTGCTTATGGTAGATAAATGTATCATTTACTCAAAATGAGTTATGACTCAACAATGGCTTCCAGAAGATTCATTTCTTTAATGTGGGTAGAAGAAAAAGAGAAGTGCAAAGGCGTGTAAATGTGGCCCAAGAATTCTCAAAAGACTTCTCCAAACATAATTCGACCTAATATTTAGCAAATGCAAAATTAAGCCTGAAGAAGACTCAGTTTTTATACTCAGAATGATAATCCTATTGAGTAGTATGGGAGGTGCTTTATTAATGCAACAGCATATCCTGAGAGGCTACCAGACTGTGAAGCATTTTGAAGAGGTTCCAGGACACTGCAAATTCAAAAAAACATCTCTAGGAAGCTTTTCCCCAGGCTATTAATAATTAAAGCAAAGAATGTTCAATGTCTGAGAAATATACACAAATTATTGACATCCCTGTAGGGCATAGATGACAAAATGTACATTGAATTTGTTAAAAGTGCATCCCACAATTAAGGATCAATTGAAAGTAATTCAGCATTCTTAATGGCTTCAAAGTAATTGAAATAATATCAAAACTTACTTACAATTAGATTAGTTTATTTTAGAGTGCTAGTGTTCCCAGACACCTCGCCAGAGAGGAAAATAAAATCCCTTTTCCACAGAGGGTTGCTATGAATAATTTTCTTTTTGGTTATTTTGGATAGTGTTTCACCGTGTAGTTCAGGCTGGCCTTGAACTAGCTTATGTAGCCCAGGCTCACCTCAAATTCATGCCAATTTTCCTGCCTTGGCCTCCAGAGTACTGCAATTACAGGTGAGTGTCACCATACTAATAAATATTAAATGCCTGATATGCAGTGTAAAATATAAGGCACAAAAAGGAAAAGAAGACCATCAGAAACTAAGGATACAAAGTGGGTCCAGAAGAAAAATACCATGAAAAGCATGTAATTGCAACAGCAAGCAGAAACACTAAAATGACACCCAAGATGCAGAGGCAGATTTTTTTACCTGGACAGGCACTGATCAGGATCACTTCCGAAATATCAGGCACTGATCCCTGGTGGTCCAGGCCTGGTACAGGACAAGGAAGCAGGAGGTATGGAGGCAAAATGGCTTATCAAATGGGGATTGTTTTATACAATGTGCATCCCAGTGAGCAGCTGTTTCTAAGAAATAGAAACCGGAACTGGAACAGGAACTATTTCCTGGGCACATAACAAACTTCAGTATACTGGTTGCGGGGGGGCCGGGGGACGTTTTCCTCTACACAGGAATGAACAAATAACTAAATTTACATATATAAAATATTGCACCCAAACATTGCAGAACATTCTTTTTAAATAATAAAAATGGGTAAGCCATCTACCAAAATGATAACACAAGTTTGATAATTCTTTCATAATGGTCACAGCAATCAGCATGTATTCATGCTCAAGTCGACAAACTGTGACAGAACTATGAGTTAAACTTTGTCATGCCCACCCAGATTTATGTGTTGAATCCCTTACGCCTGGTACTGGGAATGTGACTGTACTTGGAAGTAGGGACATTAAAGCTGGGATTCAGTTAAAATGAGACTAAAGTAATGTGCCCTAGTCCACTATGACTAATGTCCTTATAGGAAGAGGAAATGTGGGCCCAAAAGAGACACCAATGACACATGGACACAGAGAAACTGGCACATTAAACTACAGCAAGATTGCCATTTGCGAGCCAAGGTCACTGGAGAAACTAACCTTGCCAAACCTCCACCTTGGAGTTTTAGCCTCCATTTCCATGAGAAAATAAGTATTTGTCTATTATTTAACCCACAACCTTCTTAAACAAAACAGCACAAAGAGAAATCAGCAAAGAGTTACAGGTCCTATGGTGAAGTCCAGAGGAAACCAAGTGTGAGCTTCCAGCAGCTGGATTGCCTGGCCCACACTTGCCATCTGGCCATGGCATATTTACAGAAAATTTATTATAAGGATTCCAGGCACCAGAGTGAAGCACTGATTTCAGTTATGCCCTTTAGGTGTCATGGATTTATTCATTTTAAAGCCTATCCCAATTACCATAAAATCCATGTTTAAAAAACCCTAAGTGGCTTCTTCATTACGTTTTTCATAACATTTAAAAATTTTTTCACCTGGCTCAAGGCAACTATTGAGACACTGCACCACTCAGAATGTTAGAGCTGATCTGAATGGCTTCCAGGACTGAAGCAATGTCATGTAAGGCTATTCATCTACCACATATAGTGCTGGATGGCACAGGGTACACCCTGAAATGGAAAAGTGTACAATTGCTAGGGTCCCTCCAGAGAGACATTCATCAGGCAGGAAAATTAACACGATCCATTATGTCTTCCCATCCTATAGTCTGTCACCCTAAGATTGTAAGTTCAGTTCCCCTGGTTCAGCTCAGTGCTTGCTTTCACGGGGACCTCTGGAAGCAAACAGTTCCAATTCTGCATGTCCCTGACACCAGCCTCTGCCCACATAAATGTGAAGGCCACTGGAGGTAGTTCAAAGGCTATGCTTTCTGTGTCATAATCAGCTCTGATCAGTGGCTGAGCAGTAATATATCCAGTATACTTTCACCTTGGAAGGTCAGCAAGAAAATAATTATTCCCTCTTTCTCTGTAAGTAGAGAAAGCTGCCAGGTACAGTTTTGAAAAATAAGGACCATCATCACCTCTCCATTCCCACATTCCTGACCAAGTGCCAGAATAGGGGTTTTTCTGTTGTTACCAAGTCAGACATTTTAGCAATAATAACTTACACTTGTTTTCATCCATCCCCTCCTTTAACATGCAGAGCTCTTATGAAACAGAGACAAAAAAGACTTTCCCAAAAAGGAAAAAAATCACTTCATATACCATTTAATCAGAAACATATCAGATGTAGGAAATGGTCAGTATAAAATCTTGAATTTTCAAACATTTTTTAAGTTACATGACTTGCATTTTGTTCTGATCATTTATTTCATGTGTATCTGACTGCCTATCATCTTTCTAGAGAGAGCTCTACATTTAATAATATAATTGCCTTACCCAAGTGGAAACATCAAGAAATGAGGTGAGAGTAGACTTAAACTAGTAGCGCCTTATTGAAAACTACAACTAATATGGAAAGCTAACACAGATCATCACAAGTGTGGCATCCTCCAGAAAGAACAAGATTTCCTGAGATGTGGCCTCCTCTCAACTGGAAACTTTTAGCAGAGACCTCAGATTAAGAATATAAGCATTGTCAAAACATGAAGTTGACTAAAACTCAATTTCATTCAGATGTTGCACACGAGAATGAACCCTTTTCTGCAAGCATTAAATGTATGAAACAGAGATAATCCAATCATTCTCAAGGTCATTTTCCTAGTTTAGAGGCCCACATCGAGGGGCCTTAAATCTGAAAATTTTGGAATCTAAGTCCTGTTCATGGAGACCATGCTTGCTTTTGGATTGGCATGGCCCATGATGAGACAGAAAGAGCCCATAACAGATAACACCAACTGTAGCTTAAAGTCTCATCCAGGAAACTAAGAACCCTGAGTTTGAGCTCTAACAACAGCTAGTACATTTCCTTCCCCAGCAGCAAAGTTGGTGTGCTAGAGAGCAGACAGCTGGGTCTCAGTAGCAAATGACCATCAAGACTTCCTGGATCCTGTTTGTCTTGTTGGTGCCCAACCTGACCCACTCAAAAGTATGCAGATAGGGTCAGAAAATCAGCGTCTAAGGCTAAGATGTCTGCACTTGTGAGAACTCAAAAGAAACTAAAGACGATTTTTACAATGTCAAAAGAATAACATAATCTGGATATTGACTCAGTTATTGTTGCCTTTTTTGCTATAAATTCAGAGACTGACAATAGGCATGAGAGCCCTGAACAAAAGGTACAGAGTTATATTTTTCTTTAACTATTTATAAAAATGTAAGTCTAAGCCAGGTACAATATGCACACCTGTAATCATAGCAGCTCATGAGGCTAAGGCAGAAGAATTGCAGGTCTGAACTCAGTCTGGGCAATTTAGAACAATTTAGACTATGTCTCAGAATAATAAAAAAGATTGTAGACATAGCCCAGTGTGAAGGCTCTGCATTCAATCTCCAGTACTAGGAAGAAAAAAAAAACACGTATATTTTACAATGTAACCTTTGTAGCTTCTGAAGCATTGTAATAATTTCTCTAGAATTTATGCAATTTTATGAAATGTACATTTTTACTATACACATAGATATAAGAAATACAAAATACAAAGCTTATTCAAAATTTCTTTTCTATGTTATTAAAAATGTAATAAAATCTCAGTCAGTATATTCCTCATTTACAGGATTAAAGTGCAGTTCTGAGGAGACGTAGCTGGAAGGTGAGGGTTTGAGACTTCAGAGCAGAAGTAGTCTGAAAAAGTAGCAAGAGTGTGGTTTCCTCCTCCTTTCCTGTTTGTCAGTAGCAATATTCCAATTCTGAGAACTGATTTAACCTAACATTTCTGCCTCAGCCAGAGCTGCTTGTAGGAATATTGATTGGGGCTACTTCTTCCTTCACCAGCCAAGACCAGACAACCAAAGGAATCATTCTGTCTGCATTCTTTAGTCTTCACCTTAGCCAGCCTGGCCAAAAGTAGGCAGGAAACCCAGCAAGCAAACTGTCCTAGGGCCAGGGATTTAGCTCAGTGGCTTAAGCGCCTGCCTGGCAAGCGTGAGGTTGTGAGTTTGATCCCTGGTACAGAAAAAAAAAAAAAAAAAAAGAAAACTGTCCTGAAAGTGACTGTATCATTTTAAATTTCTGTAGATAACTCTTACTTCTCCCAGTAGACTGCAGTTCAACTGCTATTCCATGTGGTGGAGGAATCCATAATCACTCAGAAAGTAAAGATATATCTCTCTGTTCCTTAAATTTTCTCTTCTCCCCACAAAAAAACTTCAGTGAGTCAGGATCATACTAACAAATCTTACTTCTGACAACAACTATGTCTGAGATTCCCAAGCCCATCACCAGACTCACTAGAGATATCACAATAATTAAAACACAGTTTTCCTCACGGCTATGACTTGTCCCAGCAAAAGACAGCACATTAAACCAGCAGGTTAACAGGTGGATGAGGTAAAGTCTAGAGCAGATTAGGCTCAAGTTTGTTGAGTGCTCTCTCGGCAGTGTCATACTAGACACAGCGAGTCACCCCAGCAGGGAATTGTAACAACACTTTTAAGGTGGTGTCTACCAGGGACACTCATTAGAAACTCAACGCCAAGGATTTTTACTGGAGACTGGTTATGTGGATATCCTCTACTTTGTGTATACTCAGATTCCAGACATCCAAAAGGAAAACAGGTATTTAGTATTATAGGCACCATGAGGCACTCATCAGTTTTGAGAGTGGAAATAACATTCTCAATATCTATCTCCAGATGCCAGCCCAGGGCAAACCTGCAAGCAGGCCTTCCTATAACAGTTCTGAGATTACTGTGTCAGCTCTCTTCTACCCACAACACCAATGAGACAGGTTAATAAATGTCATGGAGTAAACGCATAGAATAGATCCTGTGATTAGTTTAATTAATATCTAAGTAACAGTAGATAAGGTACTTTTCATACGTCTTAGCAGTAAGCTTACAGTAATACTACAGTTCACAAGTGCTCCTGCTTGCAAACAATTTGGTGCACAAACAGAAGCATTCAGAAACATTCTGCTTCCCTTAGTGTGAGGACTCCCTCTCAAGTGATGAACACGGACATGGCCACCGTCCCCAGAATTGTGGAGCAAATTACACACTTGAACCGACGTACAAGTTGTTTAACTATCTCATGTGCCAAAGACAAAATGATAATGGGAACAAAAAATTTTGAACTAAACTGCATGATCTTGATTAGGAATCAGCAAGATAGAATATTAAATCCCAGTATCACTACTGTTTTCCCAATCAGTACAGTATGGCTGAAAGAAAAATGACTAAAAGCACCAGGACTTGGTGACCACGTGGAACAAATAGCATTCTTATAATCTGTTTTATAAGTGTAACTTCCTACACTCTGTAATTAAATTGTTTAGAATAATGAAGAAATCAGTATATTTTCTCATATTTTATGGCACTACACATGATGAGAATGACTCAAAACTATACACCTCTACACATGCATGTAGGAATTTTACAATATAATATTGAATGAATGAGAGCAATCAAAAATAATATATAACATCTAACTCCATTTATATAAAAATCAAAACAAAATTATTTTTAATTTTTTTCTTTTTTACTGAGTACATTTCAGATATACATAATGATAACACTCATCATAGGTAATTTATACTTCTACATGATATATCAGACTTCCTCTTTTTTCCCATTACCCTATCCTCCCTTCCACCCTTCTCTACTTCTTATCTACAAACTTTTTGTCTCCATTTTTTCTCCCATTCTATTTTTTCCTTGTCCATTATTTCCCTTTCCCCTCCTCCCATTCCTTATTCCCTTCTTGTTTGAACATTTTCTTCCCATTTCCCAATATGTATTATATATTTTGTTCCTTATTTATACTTTTGGTTCCTCACACCAGAGAAATGATACAGAATTTAAACATGTGTTCCCTTTATTTCATTTAAAATTATGGTCTCCATGCAGAACCATTTAACTAGAAATTTCTCAAGTTTATCATTCTGCATGGCTGAACATTATTACGTTGTATAAAAACCCCCACGTCTTCTTTATCCATTCATCTTTTGACAGGCATTTGGACTGTTTTCAAGTTTTAGCAATTATGAACTGCTTCTATAAACACGAGTGTGCATGTATCACTTGGTATGATGCTTTGAATTCCACTAGGAAGATACCAAAAAGGGGAAATTCTATGTTGAATGAAATGGGTTTTTTTTAGAATCTCCATACTGATTTGTAGAGTGGTTGCACCAGTCTATACTCTCACCAACAGTTCAGGTTTCCTTTATCTTCACAGCCTCACCAGCATGTGTTATTGGCTGATTTATTGATAATGCCATTCTTTCTGAAGTGAGATGGAATCTCAACATTGTTTTAACTTGCAAATAACTGGAGATGTTGAACATTATTTCATATATTTATTTTCCATTTCTATTTCTTCATTTGAGAAATGTGTATTCATTTCAGATGCCCATTTTGGGGAGTCTTTAAGTTTGAGGAGTCTGATTTTTTTAAACTTATTTATATATCTTATATATTAGTCCTTTGTCTGAGGAACAGCTGGCAAAAATTTTTTTACCACTCTGTGGGCTATCTCTTCATTCTGTTGGTGGTTTCTTTTGCTGTGCTGAAGCTTTTTAATAAAATAAGATCCCAGTTTCTGATCATTGTAATATTTCCTGTGCAATCAGGATTTTGTTCAAAAAATCTTTGCCTACACCACTGTCTTTAAGAGTTCTATCTATTCTATTTTCCATCATATTTAGGGGCTCTGTTTAAATATTTAGATTTCTGATCATTTTAATTACCTTATTGTGTGGCGAGACATAGGGTATTAATTTTTTATTTTAGCTATGTAGAAAGCCAGTTTTTCCAGCACCATTTGTTAAAGAGATTGTCTTTATCCCAGTGAACATTCCAGGACATTTGGGTCCTTTGTCAAAGATAAGGTGCATATATGTATTTGGAGTTGCATCT